>VIRR01000526.1:0-39547 GCA_008638375.1 Nyssa sinensis | reverse complement strand
AAGAACAATGTCAGAAAGAACCACAATTTGGGCAACTTAGAGATTTAACTCTAATATGACTACCATGGCAGATCACTTACCGTATATGTGCTGATCTTTGGAGGTACCTGCAATTCACTTACGTCAGCATATTGCACATCTATTGTAAATGTGCTCAATCTGTAGAATGTCAGAGCCTTCACGCTAGGTATTGGATTTCCCTTCGGGAAAACAATAGTGCTTTGTTGATTATCTGGAACTCCATTCTGATTATCCTGAGTAGAGCCTTTCCATGACACAGCAATTGGGCAGGGAAAGATATCGTTGGCCTTCGAGACAAGAAAACAAACAATTAATTATCGAACAATGCCATAGCACATCCAGCTCAATTCAATATAACACAAAAGTTGCTTTTACAAGTTACTTTCCTCTTTCAGAAAATAATTATACATGTGCAGAGAGAATAAGAAGGAAATACATGGGCAAAAGCTTCAACCATAATACAAGACAAAATAAATAATACAAAGCCACTAAAATGGCTGAAGCTTACAAATCACCAAATCAGCCCCCATCAGCCTTGTGTTAATGCATAACCATGTATCTCAATTCTCAACATAGGATGGTACCAAATTGTTTTTCATCAACCCAATTTAAAAACATTTCATGGTAAATTGAAACTTTCCGTGAATAAAACCATTAAACAGCACAACATCACCCCAAAAAGGGTAGAACTTTTAATGAACTGAAATCTCACCATACCGTTCTTCTAAAACAAAATAAACACCTAGGAAAAAGAAAAGAAAAAAAAAGCAAACAAAAAGGCACAATCTAATCAGTGAAAGGTATCTTTACCTGGAACTCCCGCACTTTGAATGTGGGACTGAGAATTGCACATTGTAGAGCACAGCCTTTGGCAACACACTCACTTGCATTCATTGTACGCCTAGGCTCCTTCCCAAAAAACTCCGTCAATATCCTGATTAGAGCAGGAACACGAGAGCCTGAACCAACCACCTCAACTGCGTGAATGTTCTCAACCGTAAGGCCAGCTTCTAAGAGAGCCTTCTCCAGTGGCTTCTTCACGCGCTCCAAAATTGGAATGCTAATTTGTTCAAACTCCTCTCTCTTGATGACACCCCTGACATCCTTCTCATCCATCAAGCACTCTATATTTAAAGGCGCCACTGGATTTGCACTAAGAACCTTCTTCAGCTTTTCACAAGCAGCACGAAGCCGGAGGCAAGCCCTTGCATTCTGAAAAACATCAATCTTGTACTCTTCCTTGAATTTTGCAGCAAAGTGCTGGAATAGAACTTCATCAAAATCTCTGCCACCTAGAGAACGATCAAAGGAGTGGGCCAGTATCTTCAGCTGGCCTTTCTTGAAGCCAGCAATGCAAACCTGCCAAGCTAGCATTCCCAATGTCAACAATTGCGACATTCATTGGTCAGTTTCAGGTGTAAATCTGTCTTATAAATCCGCAAATGCCAAAGCAGTTGGCAGTGGTTTCATGAATTAAACGCAGAGGGTAAATCCAGAAATGGTAGCTGCATCTATGTCAGGCTCTTCTTTGAGAGCAGTGAAATAAACAGGTATCCCAATACAAGCATCCACTACTGCTGCATTCAAATAATTCTTTTCTGCGATGCTCGTCAAATTATTCGAGATATAAACCATTCCCACACTTGGGTTGGCGTGTAAATGCCCTTGCCTTCTTCTCCCAGATACTGCACATGGATCAAAGGGTATCCTCAGGCCCTTCGCTCACAGCAAAAGGTAATGCCTTGAGATCCTGCTGCAGCACAGGATCCGAGAACGGGAGTCCAATTAACCTCTTTATCTGAGAAATTGTAATTCTTAGGGTTCATCATACTCGATGCAGCCCCGGCTGTTCCAAGGAACCGCTGCTTGTCACCAAAGCATACAATAGCAGGAGTCTCACGCTTCGACTCATCGTTGAGTACAACATCGATTCCTCTTTGCCTCGCAACAGCAACCACACCGCTCTCATTCCCAAAATCAAAACCAACAACGCTCATCTTTGCAAGAAGGTTATACTTCAACGTGCACAATCACTCGATTCCCAACAGAATAGGTAACAACCTAACCAATAACAAATCATAAGAACATTCACTAAAAAATTATAAAGGGTGGGGTTATTCCCACTCCAATATGGTGTACTTTATATACTTACACTCGCACTTATGTGTCTGTGGGGTGGGGTGAATATCACATGGGGCAGCAGGAATAGCTCCCCCGTCATAAAAACTATAACTTTTTTTTTTTTATCAAAAACTAAACTGGATTGAGGAAAAGCATCAATCACCCAACAACTGAACAAAAACAATAAACACCCTCTAAAACATATATGACCTCAGTAAAAATTACTGCACTTCACTAAATATATAACTTTTACTACCTCCATCCAATAAATATATATATATATATATATCATGATATGAACATCAACAACTTTGAATACTACATTCAACACTGAATACAAAGTTGTATTTTTTTTTCCCTAAGAAATAGCATAAATTCACGGATTTTTTTAATGTATTAAGGAAAAAATATTAATTCATCGTTGTCATTAAAGTGAAACTTTATTCAGCAACAATGTATCAAAATCTCGACCAAAAAAGACACAGCAAACATCATAGCAACAACTTGCACGATACTCGACAACAATATCAAAAATCGGACCAACAAACACATAAACATCAAATATTTTCAACATGACTACTATATAAAAGAGTACCCTATAATCTTAGAATCTTTAAAATAGATTGTTGAATCTAAAGAGATGAACCAATATTAACTAACTGAAATTGCTGACCAATTCAACAGTGAACCTCACAATCATCAGGCGAATGTCTGAATCTAGAGAGTAAAAAACACAGATCTGCGAGTTGTATTGTAGAGGAAAAAGAGAGAGGGTTAGGGTTCAAGATCGTACCTTGCGATGAGGGCTTTGTGCGGGCAGATCGAGTGCGCCGCGGCGTATGTGAGTCTCTGGAATTCTCCAAACACTTCGTGGTTGTCGTTCAAATGTTGTATATTTTGAGAACGTAACAGATGGTGCGAGGAGACAGAGAGAGAGAGAGGAGTTTAAAAGGGGAGCAAAGCGAGAGAAGGATTGTGTGGAAATTTCTGTAAAGAGGTGGTGAAGTGGTCCTAGAGGTGTCTAGAGATACAACCGCTTCTAGAAAGATCCAGAGATGTGGACCTGTCAAGGATGGACCTTAGGGCTTTGTTTGGTTATCTCCTGGGCCTGATACACAATCTCCTAGCCCAGACCCTGTTTTGTTCCATAAATCAAGTCCTCCGCAACAGTTCGTTTGGAAATTTAAGGAAAAAGGAAAAGAAAAGAAAATTTAAAATGGAAGAAAAAAGAGAAGAAGAAAAAAAATGTTCTTTCATTTGATAATTGTACCTTCTTTTTTTTATATGTTTAAAATTTTTAATGCTTTCTTTTATGGATATTTTTGGTATTTCAAAAAATTCATTAAAATACTTTCTTTTATCTCCAAATCTCTATAATTGGAGAAATGGGTTAAAATTTTCAAACTTTCTTTCTTAATCTTTTTTTTTTCTCTTCATTAAAAACTTCAAAATGAAAGATTTAATTATCTATCTATCTTAATATTTTCTTTTCTCTTCATCCAAATGAGTTGTAAGTAACACTGTAACACACTTCCAAAGAGAGTGGGCACAATGATTGAAAAGACAAGTCTCAAGTATTTGACATACTAAGTACAAGTATTTGGTATGATTTTAAATCCTTCTTGTTGCACTATGTGATTTAAATAGTGCATACATGCATGTGTTGTGAAGTCGGTACACGTATATAAAGTTTTTCCTGAAGTTCTACTTCAATAAACAATAATAAATATCGGTTGCAGAGTTGCAGAGGAAAGTGGCAAGGGAATTTGTTGTCGTCACCAAAAAAAAGTAACACGGTAACAATCTCAATCGTCTTGTGTTGTGTCTTGTTGAGATACAAGTGATTATATAAATTAATCAAAGTATAATAAGATAAATTAATTGTATTGAAGTTTTTAATCTTAACATGATTTATGTATATTATATGCGTAGCACGACACACCTCAATTTATATAACTCGTTTAATAAATATATGATATAAATACAAATAACATGACTCCTTATATCTCGTTTAATAAATAAATTTTGTTAAAACTTATAAAAATATTTCTTGTATCCCAAAAAAAAAAGAAAAAAAAAAGAAAGGTAATGGAGAATAAAATAATGAAAATTTAAGGGATTTGTTTTGGACTCTCCATAAATTTAAAAGGTCTTATCCTTTTTTCATATAGCATTTTTACATTGATGTTTAAGAAAATATGACCCCTATAAGAAATCATGGTTAAAACATTGAAGTCCAGCATTTCATTAGAATCTAAAAATAATTGCAAGTCTTAAACAATGATTAAGTTTCAATTTTTATGTATGTTTTTACCCTTGAATAAAATGATTGTAAAACTACTTTTTCTAAAAGGGGAAATTGGTGGAAAAAAATTTATATTGTGTTTGGTTGAGAATAGAAAGAGAATAGACTTATAGGAATTCTCTTTTCCTCTCTCCCATCAAACACACAATTAGATTTTTCAAAAATTTAATACATTATCTATATTAGCCCAAAAAGGAATTTTCAGTCTGCCACTGCTTATAAATGAAGCATCAGTATGAGAGCTCACATGGCCATTCTGCACTAAAGGGATTTGAATGGGGGCACAACTTATTCATGTTTCTTTTTATACATTCTGTATATAATAATGTGAATTCGAATATATGTTGTTGCGTCTTCCGTAATTTATATAGTACATGTGTTATAATATCAATGCAAGCATTCGAGATTTATTTCATAATTCTATTCTGATAAAACGACAATAAGTATCAATCCCGAAATTATGGAGGACAGGCAAAGAAAATTTGTCCTCACTACCAGAAAAAAAAATGTTATATTTTACAAATTTTTATTTCAAATAATGTGATATTACATTATTGTGAGTGATACCTCATTTGAAATGCAATATTTTAGATAAAAATTAAAAAAATGTAAATAGTTGTGAACATATAAATTTTAACTCCACCATAAAATGTGTGACATTTAATACAATGGTGCATAGCAAGCAACTTGAAGCTTTTGTTGCTTTAGTATCTTTTGGGAATAAAGTCATTGATGATCAGAAGAAGAATTTAGAAACTTTATTTGGATGGCCAAGATTCACCAAGCAGTGTTTAAACAAAAAAAAAATATTATATATATATATATATATGTTCAAGTTGGCACACAAAACTCATTAAATTAAAATAGTTCTTTATCCCACTCATTTGAATATGATGCATTGGATAACAAACTCAACATCTTATAAAAATTAACTAAGAAAATTTTGCATCTAAAACAGTTTAGAATTCGAATCTAATGTTACGTATACATATATTTAGAATAATTCTCCATCATTGTACTCAATATATTTATATATATATATATATAGCTTCCGTTGGGCCGTTGGCGCAAAAAAAAAAAAAAAGAGAAACTTTTCTCAAAATTATTTTTTTAATAGTTTTAAATTTTGCAATTTACTAAATTATCTCCCACTCTGGTTGGGGTTCCACGAGGCATGAATTCCAGCACATGGGCCGGGCTTAAGGGAAAGCTAAAATAAATTGTAAAACCCAATGGGCTGAAAAATAGTAGTTTTTAGTATTCTCCTAGAATTCTGGCTCCAATACAGCAATCAGCTTTGAGGCCACAAACTTCATGAAAATTGGTCTCGCAATATCACCTATTTCATTGACTTTCATGTGCATCCTATGCCGTTTAGAGTAATTTTAAATAAAACAATTCTTTTTTCATTTCATTTTCTCACTCTTGAACATAAAGAGGGACAAGACAGAAATATTTTTATTATAATGAGTCTCATCTTTTGCCTAAAATTATTAAAATAAAGTGTGGAACTTCATTATATTTAATATTTTTCTTGTTTTTATGTGACCTTTTGGACTACAATTGTTCATTTGTGTCGAGTAGCACACTTTTAAAATTGTGATATCTCATTTTAAAATTGTAATATCTTATCTTACATCGGTTAAGTGTAAAGAGTTTGATTAACTTATAAAACACCACAAGTTTTATTACAGAAACTCTCGAGATTTTAAGTTTTTGAACCATAATATTGTGAATTCTTTAGGTTATTGGGACAACAAGCTTGAGCCGTTACAAATAGTATCAGAGTCGACCTTGGTCCTGTGATGGACATTATAGTAGTATGGTAGAGTTGGGTCCTACATTGCCAGTCAAGACAAAATTACTGGGTCTTGTGAGTCAGGTCATACGATGAGAACGTTACATAATTAAGGGGGTTGATTATAATATCTCATCCTGCATCAGTTAGGTGTGAAGGATTTGATTGGCTTATAAAACATTACAAATCTTATTATTAACAATGTAAACTTAAATGTTTAAGTCATAATATTGTGAGTTTTGAAGTTATTGAAATAGCGGATTTAAAATGTTATAAAAAATATATCATATTTTTCAGTAAAAAAATCAAATTTAGTCTCAAATTTCAATGAACATGTGCAACCATGTATCATTTGTATGATAACCTTTAATCTATATATACATATATATATATATATGTACATAAGATAATATTTTTCCGTAGAAAATGCATTTCCTAGTAATTAATAGTTAAAACACCGGGAACATGCAACCGACAAGACCACACTAGATATGGGTGAAACCTCACCAAAAACCACAACCAAACAAAACTTAAATCATAAACAAAGTGCCTTTCCTTTCAGAATTTCTTTCAAATAACATTCTATATATATATCTGTGTGTATACGGCTTGCATGTGAGGGCTAAGGTGAACAAACCAAACAGTCTACAAAGAACAACTGCTAAACGTTTCTTAATTTTATCAAACTTAATTAATAGCTAAATTGAAGCTTACGTTACATTGTTCCTTTTCTTCCTACTTTCGCCGGTGGGCCGAAAATGACGTGATCTCGCCGGAAGTTTGCCGGAGTTCTCACGTAAAACAACAATGAGGTCCACGAACGCACTCAATATATACTTGTATGACTTCTTGTCATTCAAATTCAGGTAACAAAACAGAAGCTCTTCCATGAATTCCCAATCAACCTTTCCATGGTGGCGCAATCGAGCTTCGATCATCTCCTGCATGGAACGTTGAAAATCATCGGAAGGACTCGCAGAATACGTGAACAGGGCGATGAAATCATCAGGACCCATTCCTTCCTTCACATGATCATCTCTATTTCTTGCTGAATCATTAAGAGTGGTGGTGGTGGTGGAGCTCGAGCCCATGTCATCAGACATCGTTGTGCTCGTCCGAGCTTCCTCAATTAGCGAGCTTGATGAACCCGGAGCCACGAAAAACCGATGAGAGCCGCAAAGATCCGGTGGTGGATCCATAAACTTAGGAGAATCAAACAAATATCCACCTAATTTTTCTTCATGATCATCATCTCCATATCCTTCCTTCTTCTTCTTGTCTTCATGATTGTCCTTCTCATATAGTGATTTGAAATTCTCAAATAAAAAGCGGTCTATATCAGACAGCGTTGCTGCATTATCATCATCTTCTTCTTTATCACGGCACTGGTTTTGTTTGGAATCAACTGCAAATGATAAGGTTTTTGGGTGCAAGCACCCTCTTAGAATCCAACTAGTAGATGACGAGAGTTGTTTAGATGAGAAATGGATATTTGGGGTGGGAGGTTTTTTGATCCTGGAGAGGTAATCTTGAAGAGATTTTTGAAGGGACTTTGACATTTTTCTAATTTGATCCTACTCTTGAAGGGTTGTTTGCTTTGATGAGTTTGTTTGAAAACTATAGAAATGGGTTGTTTATATATATATATATATATATATATATATATATATATATGTATATAAAAACAAGGAAGGAAAGTAACATAAAATATAAATGTATTGGAAAACGTTTTTTTTAATTTAAACCATTAAGCTGATTGGGTAATTAATGGAGAGGATTTAAATCAAATGTTTCAAGATTAATTTTGACATTTTATGGAGATTTTGACTTTTTATGAAGATTTTAAATTTGATATGATGATGTTTTTAGACTTTCTTGAAGTAAGAATTGGTTGTCAGTGGAAATTTAATTTAATGGTTTTTTGCTATATTTTTCATTGAAGTTACATATGGTAAATTAATGGACTATTATTTAAGGATATGTTTTGCAAGTATTAATTTCATGGCTAGAGTTTTGGATTGAATGGCATTGAATTCACGGTTAGTAATTGCTAGCAATTTAAGTTTTTCTAAAGAAGATTTTTTCTTTAACGCTAGGTACAATAATTTAGTTTACAGGATAACATTATTTATTAGAATTTTTTTTTAAAAAAGAAAATTTAAATAAAAAAATAAAACACATTAATTAATTTTAAAAATATTGACACATCATTCCATAAACTAACTTCATAACCTAAATGGGTATACAAAGCAAATATAGTAATTTAAGGTACTAGATAACTAATAAGATAGAATATCAATATTTAGAAACGATCTTAGCATAACCCGAGGACTATTATCGTCAATTGTGACAGTTGTGATTAACACGTGTATTTTAAGTACGTGTATAATGCAAGTGTTTGAATTACACATATCAATCACATCACAATTTTTCAACTATCATAATTGATGATAGGACTTCTCCGATATATTCACTTCATTAACCTAAGTCCAACAATTGTTGCCAATATGATGCTTAATTTTTCAATGAGTATGGTAGTAAGTAGGAAATAACTAGCTCCAAAAATTTTAGTTCTTTGTGATCCGTCACTGCAAGATAGTGAGTTTAGTATATTTCATAATAATATGCATTTTTAATGATATTTTGTTATTTATGTTATGTCTCATTAAAAAAAATAAGTTATAACACAAATAATAAAATATCATTAAAAAAAACGTATTAACACCTTAATAAGCCGGACCATTCAAGAATTCCTCTTCTATATTTTGATAATTGATATAGAAGATACACTAGACTAAATTTGGGCTAGTCAGGGCCCTTGCAGGCCTATTTTTTACTTCCTTTTAAAGATTTTTGGTGTTTAATTCTATATTTGACTTTTAAAATTATTATTTAAGTCCACTATGACAAATTTTCCTAAGGAATAACTAAAGGACTAGAGGTGCAAAGAGTAAAGAGTTGAAAAATCCAAGTAAAACCACAGGATTTGAAGGTCACTGCCACTAAATTTAAATATTTGCCACTAATGTCAAACCCCCCACTTATCTGCCCAAAATTACGCCCTGTTTGTAAATTTTTTAAAGCTTCAAATAACTCTGTCAGCAAAATCACGGTCTGTAGTCAAAAATCTCACCCTTTGGTCGGGGCACCAAACACACGCTTATAAGTATTATACAATAGAACGTAATGAAATAGCTGAGAGAAAGGAAAGCTTTGCAAAATTCTTGAGACAGCTCAAGCTCATTTGCTTTCTGAATCTGCCTCTGTTCCTCGAGAGTTCTGGGCAGAGGTCTTTCCCAGCGCGCCCGCTCGATTTTATATGATTGGCTAATTCAAAGGGATCAATCTGGGGGCCTTTATCGAACAAAGCTTTATTACGGGGCCTCAATCGGGCCGCTTAGCCATGTAAAAGGAAAAAGGATAAAGAAAAGAAAAATGAATCAACTATTGGCTTGTTAGACATTTCATTTCTTGTACTCTAAGGAAGAGTACAACATCATGCAGTTGGTGAATTAAGAGTGATCTGAATTTTATTTATTAAGAAAATTAATGAATTGAATCAATAATGATCTGAATTCTATTTGTTAAAAAAATCATTTGATCAGATTTTTTTGATAAATATATAAATTCTTAATCTATATATGAATTTGTTAATTATCAAAAATCCGATTTGATCCTATAATAATATTAGTATGTATTATGTATATAAAGTATTATGTTATAATATGTAAAATTTAAAATATATAAATTCTAACTCAATTTAATTTTAAAAAGTCTTATATAATTTAATATTTAATATATTATAAATTTTTTAAAAAATATTTAACATATTTACTTAATTCATATCTGATCTATTTAATTAAAGGAATTATTGTATTTAAATCAGATTGGATCACATCGGTTAAATCATCAAATTAAATTCTTATTTTAATATCTGGATAAATAGATTGAATTCGAATTAAAATACAATCTATTACAACCCTGCTGGCATTAGTGAATATGGCTCAAAGAGGTTGGGTATGGTTTTGCATACCTTACTAATTTGTAAGCTTCTTGGAAATTTAAGGGAGGATGAGCCTATCATAATGGGAATTCAATGAATGAATTGGGGACCATATCAGCAATATGGACCATTTGAGCCTAATTTTCTGTACAGATCAAATGGTCTTAAATGGTTATTGGTCAAAAAATTGACACAAAAACATACATTAATGTGGCAATCGCTTTACTGAAAGACTGTCACACGGCATGATGGTAAAGTCTCGTCTACAACATATTGACACAGGTACGCAAGTTGTGTGGTTGCTTGGGATGTATTTATGGAGCCTCCAACTTGCAAGGCAAGATGAGAGTCAAGACTGGTACAAATACAATGAAGCAATATTTGTTCGAGTAGAGTGTCTTTATTTCAGTTGAAATTTGAAATACTCAATTTTTATCTAAACATGCGGGGTTTCTTTTTTAGTACGTGGAAGCATTGTAATTTTGTATAAAATAATATAAACCTCTCATTTTATGATTGAATTTTTCTATGAGCATGTTTCTTGCATGCGATGGTTTTTATGATTTCAGTAATACAGTGAATTCACGTAAAGCCCACAAAATATTAAAAATTATATAAATTCTCACACCGTGTGACGATCACATAAAATAATTTTTCAAACTAAATTACATGAAGTTTTTTCTTTTTGATATTGCGATGTAAAAAGAAAAAATCGAATTCCCACTAATTTTGTGATACTGTAGACACTTGCATCACTTATTACGACCTTAATTTTTATATCACGTGAAGTTGACACTGCAGAGTTTGATATGGTTATATATAATAATCCATACAATAGTTTCCCAACTTGGGCTGTGAGCATATGAATGGGAGATCCATGATTTCATGCGCGGTTGAAGGTGGGGGGGGGGGGGGGGACCCCACTAATATTATTCAATTGTTTATGGTGTGTGCCTTCATTTCAGGGGCTGTCAGCCCTCTACTCTGAGGTCCACCAATTGAAGACCAGAAAAATTATTAATGAGATGGCAATGGCAATGGCAATGGGATGGCCTCAGTCTAAACGGATAAGGTTTCACTATGACTTGTCTAATTCTATCAGCCCTACAACAAATTTTAAAATAAAAACTAAAAAGAAAGAGATGTTTTATTATTATAATAATTTTTTTTTTTTTTTTTATACAAAATAAAAATTAAGAGAAAGTCTAGTACGAAGTTCTCACTCAGTGTGATCATGTTTAGATTTACTCAAATATGAATGAAAATTCCATTATTTGACCACACATTTTTCGGTCAAAATCACAGGTACGACAGTCATTTTGTTCCTTTCCCTCCCGCCAAACACCCCTACATCTCTACATGTAGTGAATTGAAGGGCAACCACTGGATGTAGGTTTAGATTCCAAGGTTGTCTCTCAATCGCACATGCTAATAGTGGACAGCCTATTCCAGGAGCTGGACCATTTGGTTAGCATATTTTTAATAATTATACATGTAAATTGTCAAAAATAGCAGCAGAACTCATTATTGCATTCAATGACTATACACACACACACACATACAGTTTCCATTCTCAAATACCTAAACCCATTGAATACTAGACAAAATATGAGAAAAAAGAATGCATATCTGTCTGATAGAGATAGAGATAAAATTATTAATTATTATATTTTAGACTAAATAAGAAAAAAACAAAAACAAATTCTGTAGATTCCTTTTGCAGTAACCACCAGTTGAGATAACAGAGGGCCTAGTAAATGTGTGACAACATCTCCACTTGCTTGTAAATTGAGAGAGAGGAAGAAGAAGAAGAAGAAGAAATCATATCTAATATTTCCAAGTCAAAATAAACATTACACAGCTGAAATGGGATAGCAGAAAAAGACCCAAAAAATGCAGTACGGCCCTTTTTTTCCCAATACCTTCCATCTCAATCCATTAATCCATCCTTCTGATGATCAAACACTCTTGATGGAACAGCAAACCGAGCAGAAAAGGAGCGAGAGAGATCATCAGAGTCGGCCCACGTCAAGCCCTGATCGAAATTCTGTGCATAGCTATTTGGATCATAAGTGAACTGTACTGTAGTTGGAAAATGAAAAATTTTCTTCCTTTCTTTCTTTATCTTCCTCCACAAGAGTCTCCAAATAGGCGCTTTTGATCCCGTTTCTGATATTTTCAATGACACAAATCGATCGTAACCATTTTCCGAGCAACTTTCACCCCAACCGATGTTTCCATTGCCAGAGTTGCACCAAATTCCGACGTCCATGGCAATAGCAAAGCAGTATGACTTGGGGATCTATCTGACTTCTTCTAGTTGGTCTTCTAGCAAAGTGTGTTAAATGCATGAACTAGTCTCTCTCTCTCTCTATATATATATATATATAGATAAAAATGATATCATAATTTAATTTAATACCATAAGGAGGTTAATGTAGGGTCGTGTAAAACAGACCAATTGGAATAGAGCACGTGGTATGGTTAGGGCTAAAATTGTCATTTGATGGCTTGGTGTGCCTCAGATTTTATACCAAACAATTGAATTTGGGGTAAAGTAGTTGCTTCCTGACATCAACAATTTGGATTTTTCAAAATGTCATGTTTTTGCTCCATCTTCTTGCACAATTCTAATTTTTGACTCACAAGTCACAAGATTAATAAGTGAATGTAGGGTACTTTTGTAAATGTAGAGTAACACGGTTAATCACGTGAAATAATGTAATGTAATTAATCAAACACAAAAGTTACTATCCACTGTTGTCAAAAATTTCGGAGGAGGTAAATGTAAATTACCCTTGAATTAAATCAAATGGTTTACATTATCTTATCATGTTAATTAACAACTCCATTGCTTAACGGGCCTCATAGACCCCAACTCCAGCTTTCTTTCTAAATATTTTTTAATAAATTTGATACAACACGTGTCAATGCATCCTTTCAATAATATTCTGTCATATGTATTATATCCTATTTAAAAAGATGAGTCATGTCTCTCTCATGTGAATTGGGAGCTGAGTAGAAAAGAGATAAGATAGGTCAAGGTTGAGTAGGATGAGCATCAGCAATGTTTTGTCCTTTACTCCACATGGGAAGGGAGCTTAATTCTTTAGTTTCAACTTTCACCCTTCAAAATCCACCCTATTCAGAAAACCAACTAGCCAAGCAAAGGGCAAGGGAAAATGTGGAGGGGCTTAAAATTATTCCCTTTCAATTTCTTTTTCCTTTCTTCCCAATCAGAACACAAATTATCCAACAACTCCAGAGTGGTTGGAACCTTTGGCTAGGACGTCATCTCGAACTTTTTATCCCAGGGAGCCCATACTAGCCAAAGGTTGGCAATCCATGTGAGGCTCTCATCTAAAGATAACTCACATCATATAATCTCCATCACCTTTTATCAATTCATCACCTATGGAAATCCACTACCAAATGGAAAGCTAAAGAAAAAGCAATCCCTTTCTGTGAATCAAATCCAATGCTTTTTATCATATCACATATTTTCTTCTCCTCCATTTCATTGCTTCCCTTCCTCTATACTACTAGCATCCCTCTTGTTCCATCTCAAGCATTTCTTTCTTAAAGCAATAGATGTGTTACCCGGGCGTTCATTGGATTGGTGTCTATGACTCCGGGAATCAAGATAGACAGCTGGTTTCAACTTTCACCAGCGGCAAGAGATGAAAGGGTTGTGAACCAGCAAACGTCAACTGAGTTAGGAAGAGTGGTTAGAGGTGGCGGGGGAGATACACACAGTATGTGTGTTCAACCACGCACCACCCGGGATCGTTCAGGTGTAGGCACATATGCTGGATATGAATGGGTTGGTCGGCTGGGGTCCAAGCCCAGGTAATAAGTACTAAGAATTTGTCCCAGATGGGATTTTTCACTATAATTGTCTGGGATTAGGACATTATCTAGCACAACACTAACATTTTTCTGATAACAAGAATACAATATGTTATATTACATTCAATTAATGCTTTCACAACGGTTTCAGTGTGATAATATAATTACAAAACCAGGAATACGATACACGAGTTCCAGATTTCACACACCCAAACCTGTTTAAATTTGTACCATTAGGAGAATGAATGTCATTGATCCTTTTAGGTCTGCTCCACTTCCTTTTGTGGCATCCAAATTCATTACTGGCAGAGCAACATTATAGTTAGTAGAACAAAAACTATGCTGCTTCAAAGAGAGAGAGAGACTGCATGTATACGATTCATAGATTCATTCACAAGTACCCATCTAACTCAATCAAACACTGCCCCATAACTGCATTAGTCCAACAATAACAACAATATGAATCATTACTTGCTCTCAAAGTGCTAAGCAATAGTCAGGGGCAACAACACAAAATTGTAAAATGAAAGATTTCAGATGGTCCAGTATGAGGACCTCAGAACAATGGAAGGACAAACCTTGAAATTTTATATTGGGCTATGGGATTTAAGCTTAGAAGAGCATCAGTTTATGAATTAAAAATGAGATCAACCCTGCTAACAATAAAAGCAACAGATAAACGATGCCTCACCTCCTGGTAACAATTTTGACGGACAACTGTTTGGTTGCTTGTATTTACATAAACCACACATGATACTTTCGCCTGTTAAAAAATTAAAAGTAACATGAGGATTAGAAATTTGACTTTTAATCCACAAACTAAGCAGGTAAGAAAAAATGCAAAACTATTAGGAAGCAACAAATAATATAATGTTTACTTTCTTTGGCTGTATGTAGGCTTTAGGAATTTGATTACACAATATAAGAACAACAAACTGCAATGTGAACTATTTGCAAATGCATTTCAAAATTACCAATTAACAACACCATTCTATGCAGATCCTCCCTGAATTTACTCAAATAACTGTAGATATACATATGATAACAACTCTAATGTTCTTTGCAACACTTTCACATTTCATGCCAAAAAGTAATGATGTATGCCCCCAGATCATCAAAAGGTTTGCAATGTATAGTTAACAACTCGAATGAATGAATAAAAGAAGGGAAAAAACACCCAAGTGAAGCTGAATATCAATCCATGCAAACAAGTAATGCTAAAATGGGAAATTTAAATTGATGCCAACCCATTCTTTATGCAAGTATGGTGAAAAGTGATTGGTTATCGTAACTTAGAAGAAGAGATTACCAGAGAGAGACCAAAGGCCTTTGCATCAAGGTTAGGACACAATCAGGTAGCCAGATGTCTCAGTATGAACCAAATGACCATAAGGGAAAGTTGTGAGCTCCTTTCACCAGAAAACACATATAAGGGCGTCTGGTGAAGAATGAAGATGTTCCAGAAGCAAGAAGTTTACCATGAAATTTACCTTCAACCTACTTCAACTAATAGGTCAGAAATCAAGGCATATTATAGTCGCTCATTATATAAATATAAATATAAATATATATATATACTCAGTTGCTCTTTAAATACATTATAAGTTAGAGAGTGAAAAGCTGGAGATTAAATCAACAGTTGATCTAATCAGGTCTTCCTAGTTAAACTGGGTCACTAAGTTCACACTGAGTTTGCTAATGACATAGTCTTAAGAGTTGAAACTTAAAGAAGCTTGACAACCTAGGAGTCAAAACCTTTAGTAGCAGAGTCTTCCTATATTAGGAACCTCGACTGCTCTCAATCCTTGAACCAGAAGATTGGAAGCTAACACTTCTCTAGTCCTCACTTCCATTATGTTGGGCATAAATCTCCCGGAGCACCCACTGGGTTGGCCAAGCCACTAGTAAAAAGATGATATTGGAATTGAGAAGGCCCATAAGGTCCATAACAATAAAACATAGGTCAAACAAGGTAAGCAAACAACTACTCACCTTGGTGTGTTTTGCCCACTTTGTAAGTAAAGGACTTTGATTAATGTGCACATTTGCACACACATGTTATAGAACAAAAATAAACATACATGTTTATGTCATATGTGCATGTATTTCACAAAAATAAATAGACATAGCTGTATGTACAGAAATAAGGGCTCTAGATTATAAGGCATTTTCTGAACTGCCATTTGTGCAATGCTCTGGTTTTTACAGCAATTTTGATCCAAGCAAAAAGATAGCAATAGTTGATTAATAACAAGGCTGCAAACGTCTGGCGTTAGAAATGTCGGAAGCTGCTGTCCTCTCGAGGTGGCATTTAGGCAAGCAACGGCCAACAAGTATAAACTATGTTAACAGTTGATTTGTTTTCTAAGAGGTTTATAGAAACAACATAAAAAAAAAGAAAGAAAGAAAGAAATTATCATGCCCTCCAAAGGCATTGTAATCCTACATTGGTTGTAGATGTCAAAATTCTATTTATGTAGCATATAGAAAATTAATGGTTCTATTGTATTGCTATAGAACATTAATAGTCGAATTGTACCAAACAGAGCATCAATTGTCATTACTAGGGGTTTAGAACAACTATAGCGGGGTGGAAAGGAAGAGGTATCCGTGACTTATCAAAAAAATAAAAATAGAAGAGGTATCCTTAGGAAAAGGAGCAGACCTTTTCCTATTTCTGTTTGGTTGAATAAGCCAGAAAGGAGGAAGAAATGAGAAAGATAATACGTGATTTTACCATTGTCGAAAGGAAAAGTGTTAAAAAAAAAGGATAGGAAGCCTTTCCCTTGTCCTTTCCTCCCACAGTCCCACTTTTGATAGGCCTAAAAGGCCCACTCACCGACTTCCTCCTCTCTTCCTACTCATCTTATTTTCCTTTTACCAAACCATGGAAGATCTATCCTTCCCTTCCTCCCATTCTTCCCTCGTACTAAATGGACCATAGCAACTGAAGTATTACAATAACAAGCTAGAGATGACAGTTTAGGACTATAGTTTATAGAATACTATCCATCCAAGAACCTATGCAACTTAAAACAGTTATAACATTCTCCAACTATACTATCAAAACTTGATTTAGCTAGGATAAATACTGCATTTGCAAGAAGTTAAACATAGCAATTATGCAATCAAGGTATCAGAAATTATCAAAAATTGTTCAATTGAGTGCAACAAAATCCAATGAGTACACCAGCGAAGAGTAATTTGATTCGTCTTAAAGGTGTTACAAGAAGGACAAAAGAAACATGGGCCAAGACGGAGGAAAACATGATGAGTTATGTTTACTTTTTTTTTTTCGATAACTAAAGAGTATATTCATTTTTATTTTTATTTTGATCTGTAAATAAAGATTATATTCATTAACAAGCGCCTGAGAAAGAAAAGGAGCCGCTTACAAAAGAAGGCTTAAACCAGCAAAAAAATCTACAAAAGAGTATATACAAGAAGGATAAGCTTCCATTACCCCAAAGTACAACAATTTCAGTAACCCATCTTTTAAGCCCTTCAAATATCCTACGGTTTCTCTCCCTCCAAATATACCAAAAAAATACAAAAAGGGACTAAATCCTAAACTACTTAAGGTTGCTTGGTCATGAATTCTTTATAGTCATTAAGCTTTATCCTGGTGATATACTCCTTCAAACATCAATGACCATGTCTTTTCTTTCTGTCTTTTCCTTTACTACTTCAAACATGAAGGACTGTGTCTTTGCTTCTCACCTTCACCCACATTCTTTTTGTCCTTTTTTTTTTTTAACCATTTCTAAGCATTAAACTCGAATTATATTATTCATCCTCGTAAATACATTCATTAGATTACTTTTTTTTTTTATCTATAGAAATAATTTGTATTACTCACAAGGGGCTCAAGGAGGGCAACCCAAATATACAAAAGAAAGGGACCAACTAAAAAAATTAAAGCCTAATATTCCCCCACCCCCCAAAAAAAAAAAAAAAAATTCAATTAGCCTAATCTAAATACATACATCAGATATTCTTCCTTAATAATAAAAAAAAAGGTCTTCAAAAAAATATCTTTTAATTTCCAACAGGGAGCATCAACGCCCTTCAAAAACTCTTTTATTCCTTTCCCTCTATATGCAAAACATTAGACAAGTAGGGGACATTCTCCAAGCAACCCCTAACTCTTTCCCAAATTATTTGCTTCTCCAATCCAAAAATAATTGCCTCACCTTGGCCGGCATGACCCATGAGAAGCTAAGAATGCAAAAAAACATACTCCAAACATCTCAAACAAATTTGTAATACAAAAGAAGATGATCAACAATTTCTTCCTCCTCTTTGCATAAAGACCATCGACTAGGAAAATGACAACTTCTTCTCTTCAAGTTATCCTCTGTCAAAATAACACCCCACGCTGCCTCTCAAGCAAAAAAAGCGGCTTTTGTAGGCACTCAAGACTTCCAAATTAACTTCTAAGAAAATGAATTGTCCTTCCTACCCCCCAACTTCCTATAAAAAGACCGAACCATGAACTTCCCGTCACTGCCTCCTATCCAAATGATTCCATCTAATCACCACTCTTGAAGATCAACCCTACTCAAAAGAGCCATCAACTCATTGACCACCTCTAACTCTTAATCATAAAAATTCCTCTCAAACTTCAGGCTCCACACCCGTTGCCTCCCACCACCTCCAAGCAACCGCCACAAGGCACTCCTTGTCTAACGCAATATTGAAAAGATTAGGAAATTCCAATGATCACCCCAAAATCTCACCCTCGAGCCATCCCCAATATCAAATCTAACCCGTGTTGTGAAGTGCTCTTGCCCCTTTCTTATCACTTTCCACATTCCACAACTATATGTCATTGTAGCTTCCTACGAGAACCACCCGCCACTATCTCCTCCATACTTGGTATTCACCACCTCTCTCCACAAAGCATTATTCTCACTATCAAATCGCCAAAGCACTTCCCCGACAATGCTTGGTTGAACAGCTTCAAGTCGTTTATCCCAACCCACCCTCAACAATTGGAGCATTCATTAGATTACGTTGAACAACACAAGCCATCTTAGATAACTAACCTTCATCCTATCCTTGATTGGTTCCATCTCTTATTTCTCACAATATATACATTCATGATTTCATATTATCTTGTAATGCTACTCATCGAAGAAGAAGAAATTGCTAGTGCTTCATTTGGTAAGGGGATGAAAATTTGAGAAGACGAGAATGTAAGAAGGATAGAAAAGGTTACCCTATGAAAAGAAACTATCCTTTCCTCAATTTATTTGGTTGACTAAGTACAAAGCAAAGAGAAAGGAATGAAAGAGTGTTACTTTATTTTATAACTACATCCTTACATGTTAACACAATGGTATTGTTTGAAGGCAAAAATGTAGAAAAGAAACATTTGTCTCTTTCTCTCCTCCTTTTGATCCATTTTGGAATAGAAAGGAAATGGCGACCTTGAAGGAGAGATCATCCCTTCCTAATTTCCATTCCTTTACCATTTCATCTCAAAGAAATGATGGAAATACTTTTTTGTCCTTCCACCTCTTCCCATTTTCCATTTCTCCCTCCTACCAAACAGAGCACAAGAGAGCAAGAATTGCTAGAAGAGGAAACAAAAGAAGGGAACCTGTGTTTTCCTATAGGTCTCTAAGAAATTCATTATAATTGGTCTCATGAAACTTTATTCCTACCCTACTCTAATTTGTAGAATAACTAAAGTTTATATTGTGGTAAGTTTCATCAAACATTCCAACTTTTTATTGAAACAAGGTGTAGGCTATTATGTTTAAATCTAGGGCTTGAAAGGCACACGGGACTAGAGATAGGGGGCTTCCATGAGGGAAAACATGTCAAGCCTTAGCCTATGAGGAGGAAGCATGAAGCCCCTTTGTACCAAGCCATTATCGTTCATGAGCTTGTTCAGCCAAAGGAAGAGTTGATCAAGCTCGACTAAGTAACTACAATCCTGAATATTAGCTCAAATTCAGCTTGTTTATCATCTGAGATTCTGAAATGAGCACGATCAAACCATTAAAGAAGACTAGGATACTCCAAAGCTACTTATTAATATATCCACATTCCACAGTGTCTTGTTATAAATGTTATTTACATTCTACACTCGCACAAAACTCCATAGGGGATTCTCCACCTCAATTTTTTCATCCATGCCACTTTAATTCTTTGAACAAATCTACCTCAATTTCTTCTTGTTAATAGTCGTTACAGTGGATTGAAAATTAGTACTTTTGGGTAATATGAACCATCGAACTTCATCATCTCTCATTTTCATTGCTACTTTTGCCAAAGATATAAGGTTTGTGTTGTGTTCATATACAACACTATCATATGCTAAAGAATTTACCTTCAGAGGAAACTCGAAGAAGAACAAGCCGAGCTGACCGCAAACTTCCGTAACAGTATCGAACGGAACCGAACCCCTAGCCAAATCCTCAAGCAAAAACATGATATCAGAGAGAACTTCAACTCCATCAAACTCCAGCTTAGCGTCCACGTACGACGACCCCCTTGCCCTGACGAGGCCGTGGTCCGATCTGACAAAACCTAGCTGCTTCCCCCTGTAACCAATCGCGACGTAGAGCGAATGGTAATCCAACGAGTACAAGTCTCGGTTGATGACCTGGACGATGAGGGCCAAGGTGATGTCAATGGCTATTTGAGGGGCAGTGTGGATTTCAATGCGGTCTAGGCGGAGTCGGGCGATCTTAAGGTCTGGAACGGATGGCCAGAGAGAGTAGGCGGCAAGGGCAACGAGGAGGAGAATGCCGGTGCAGATTAGGCGGAAGCGGTATTGGCGGCAGAGAACGGCTGGGGAGTAGAGAGGAAGAACGATGTAGTTTTGCTCTTCTTGTTGGTGGTCCGACTCCGGAGGTAAAGGGTCGTAGTGAGATGTCTGGCAGTCGACTTTTGAGGCTGCCATGGTGATGGAGTGAGTGAGAAGACTTGGCGTTTCGCCCGGAGAAACAGGAGCAGTTTGTATTGGGATGTGTAAGAGGAAGGTGAGGTGGGTCCCAGTCTCTTCATGGGGTGGGGGGCTTGTTTGTTTCTTTGGCATTTATTGTTTCGTTGTCGTGTCGATAATCATGCACAAGGCACTCGCACGTACTACGTAGGGTATCAATTTTGAGTAATGTGTTTAATTCTACATGTATTTATATATATATATATATATATATATGATCCACATATATTGATATAGATATAAAATTCATGCAAATGTTACATGGTACGTCTCATGCTTACGTAAGTTATATGTGTACATAAATATGTATCATGAATCAGTCATCGTCAATTTTTTATACTGCATGATAACATAATTTCAATAGGTTAGAAAATTAATGAGTTTAAATTAAATATGAGTTTAAATTATATTAATTTTTTTTTTAATTTTTGACAATATATTAAATTCTTCTTAAATTTTTAAAATTACAAATTTTTTTTTAATTTTTTCTGACAAATTATATTGAGGTTCCCTTTATCCAATTTCTCTTACCATTTTTTTCTAACTTTATTTAAAGATTTTTTTCATTTTATATAAAATTAAATTTTAAATAAATAATTTATATTTTTTAGTTGATGATGATTCTAATTAATATTTATTGGAAAATAAAAAAAAGAGTTAGAAAAATTGGTCAAAAAATTAAAAAAAAACCATAAAAAGGACAATATTATCATTTTTTTTTAAATAAACTGAATGAGAAGTCGATGTAATTTCAAAAATTTTAAGAAAGATCAGTGTAATTGTTAGAAATCTCAGAGTAGGTAAGTATAATTTACCTTAATTATAAATAAGTTTAGCTCATAAATAAATTGACACGTATTACATGATTAGTAAATATGTCGGGTTTGAATTTTAATAATATCAACCCATTTAACATGACTTAATAGGTTTAATTACAAGAAGATATTGTGAGTCAAGATAATTCGTCTCACATAAAAAATTTATCAAAGCTTGAAAATTTTTTTTACTTATAAAAGGTATTTCTACTGTATTTTGTTTCATGTCTAAAATTGATCAAACTGAAAAATTTTTCATACATATAAATAGACAAGTGACTTTTTAATTTAAAAAATTAAAAATTAAAATAAGTTAGTTAAACTATGTTGACACGTGTAACTTATTTAATAAATAGAATGTATTTAAATTTTAAAAATTAACACGATTAATTAATAATACCATATTAAAATTAACATATATATTTTCGAATATGTATATTTTAATTTAATACGCTAACACAAATTGACACTCCAACTCTTATAATCATATCTCTGGCTTTTATCAGAGTGAATTATACCTTTGTACTGTTGTTTAGTTAGATTTCAAATAAGACTATCTATTATTAATTAAAATCCCCACCCCTTCTATATTTTACTCCAATTTTAAGTTTTTAACTAATTTATGAGTTTGAGGTAGGCAGTCACAATATGCACACCCTATTGCCTAAAACAATGGAATCACTCAACTCAAGGAAAAAAAGTCAGTGCTAAGGTAGAATAGAGAAATTTCCCATAATTCAAATCAAATGTTACACGTAATATATATTTCAAATTAATAGATTATTATGACATCGTCTATGCCATATGTAAGAATTTAATTTAAAAGACCACGAGTTTCTTCCTACTACTTTACCATCTGCCTTCATTCTCCCACCCTCCACCACTCTGTTGCAAGTTCTTCCTTAAGAATCCTTTGACAAACAATTAAAGAATGCTTTCAAAACCAATATAACATTATATTTTGACAAGGAATGCAATAATATCAAGAAGCAAAAATCTGCTTCATGTTAGTTCAAAAATTTATCAGTAAATCCTTCCATCTCCTTTGGAAGCTTTAATCCAACTCAAAATTTATAACAAAACAAATTCAATCATATGCACGTGTTTCACAAATAATATGTAAATCCCAATTATATGAATTCTCAACATACAGTAAAATAATATGTAAATCCCAATTATATGAACAACCATTGCTAACATAATCTCAAAATGCTATAACTAAAAATTGATCAACAAATACAACTTTATAATGTTCAAGGCCGTTGTTTGTATGAAAAATACAAATAAAATAATGGTTTTTAAGTTATACCACACAAGCAAATCCATTAAAAGAAAAAAAAAATAAACATAAGCAAATTACACAAAGCACATACCAAGTCTCATCATGGGCTCTCACTTAGATTATGGGGTTGGGAAATGGACCTCAAGTGCTTGTACATATCTGAACAAGCAAGAGAGAAATTTGACATTCCCGGAAAATATCTGGCAAGCGAGTTTTTTAGAGGTTACCAAAGACTTCTCCCTCACTTGAATGCACTGCTTCTGGTAGCTTCCTCCTCCTCTTCCAACCTCTTCTCCGCTGATTCCACCACTGACATCTTTTCTGCAATAAGTTCCTTATCCCTCTGCCCTCTCTGGATCCATCTCATCAGGTGCCGTTCTTCCCTTTGTATACTTATTATACCAGTCGTCATATGCCCGTTTCTTGCGGCTAAGTTCCTTCCTGCTGTCCACACATTTTTCCTTCAATTTCATCTCATCTAATTGATACTGCACTATGGTATTTATCACAGCTCCAAAGTTATTTATAGCACTTCTTGCAACCTCGTCGGGAAGCTTCTGAAGATGATCATGCCAGGCAAGTAGGAGGGCCTGAAATGGGCGGATTTTGAGGCCTTTGAGGCGATTAAACCTTTTCCTTCAGGTTGTTGTCAATAGGTATGAGATTCAGTTTCAACCAACTGTTGAGTGCTTTGGTGTAGTCTTTCTGATGAGCAAATGAGTTTGTCAAATTGACCGTGCCACACTCCGACAACTTCAAACAGCTGAACTGTGCGTTCATGGTGGTGCTCACTTGTTTCTCTGGGGGACTGGGAGATATCCAGATACCTCAATGCTGTCACAATCCTTGATTGTTTTTCATGGTGTACTTGCAATGGTCTCCCACATTGTGGCCATCCTGCAGTCCATACACCAAATTAGATGGTTGAGATCATAGTACACCTTTTCCAGAAATTTCACGCAAAAGAACAAGAATTGTTTTAAAAAAATGGTGATGAGCAAGATTTAAAGATGAGTTTCATGCTTCATAATCTTACTTACAGAAATGAAGGAATGTTAACAACTTAACATTAAAAAACTACCTGCTGGTTACTGTAGTTAAATTTATATAGAATTCTTTAAAAAGTATACTCAAACAAGGTAATCTTACCACTTGCCTTGGAACCAGACACATATATACACACACAGAAGAACTTCTATAATAAGTGCACAAGCCTATGGAGCATGGATATAGAAACAAGATACGGATACGATATGACATGGTGGTCGTGCCGATACAACAAATTCTAGAAGGATATGGTAGGGATACATGTAGGACATGGTGATATGTGAATGAATATATAAAATTAAAAGATAATCATTTGATATGATAATAAATAGACATTATGACAAACAATTTTTTCTATGAATCCATATTTTAAAATCCTAATTTAATATTAAAATTCATTTGAGAAAAATGAGGGTCATGTTTCATGGATATGGATTTGGAATCAAATTCAACATGATTTACTCTCATTATATCTCAATTTTTATTTTCTAAGGAATAATCCAAGTATTTGAAACTCTTGTTGTTTTTTCCTCATATTCATATGCTACACTAAATGTTGTACTTCCATGTTCAAAACATGTTAAATGTATTTCAAACTATTCAATAAGTATTGGACGTGTGTTCAAATTTAAAAACTTTATTTTCAAATCATGGATATGCTTAGGAAGTATCAGATATGTATCTGCAAGTATCTATGGAGTCCTGGTATTCTACATGAATACAAAACATGTACGGATAGCTTGTAGAAGTATATGTGCTTCATAGACACAAACAATAACTTCAGTGTGAAAGTAATGACAAGCCTGCTATGGTCATAAGTTCACAATTGGTGGAGTTGACATCCAAACAAGCCACTAATAAGTCATAATCAAGAGTAAAAGGGCACCCAGATGTGTGCAATTTTAATGTTTGGCCATCAACTTATTCAAAAAGGAAACTGAATACCCTTCTAAAGCAAATAAAGTAAAATTACAACTCCAGCTTTAAAATTCTGATACCAGACCTGAAGTTTTGAGATAACAAACTTCAGGTCTGGTATCAGAATTTTAAAGCTGGAGTTGTAATTTTACTTTATTTGCTTTAGAAGGGTATTCAGTTTCCTTTTTGAATAATTGATGGCCAAACATTAAAATTGCACACATCTGGGTGCCCTTTTACTCTTGATTATGACTTATTAGTGGCTTGTTTGGATGTCAACTCCACCAATTGTGAACTTATGACCATAGCAGGCTTGTCATTACTTTCACACTGAAGTTATTGTTTGTGTCTATGAAGCACATATACTTCTACAAGCTATCCGTACATGTTTTGTATTCATGTAGAATACCAGGACTCCATAGATACTTGCAGATACATATCTGATACTTCCTAAGCATATCCATGATTTGAAAATAAAGTTTTTAAATTTGAACACACGTCCAATACTTATTGAATAGTTTGAAATACATTTAACATGTTTTGAACATGGAAGTACAACATTTAGTGTAGCATATGAATATGAGGAAAAACACAACAAGAGTTTCAAATACTTGGATTATTCCTTAGAAAATAAAAATTGAGATATAATGAGAGTAAATCATGTTGAATTTGATTCCAAATCCATATCCATGAAACATGACCCTCATTTTTCTCAAATGAATTTTAATATTATAAATTAGGATTTTAAAATATGGATTCATAGAAAGAAAATTGTTTGTCATAATGTCTATTTATTATCATATCAAATGATTATCTTTTAATTTTATATTTCATTCACATATCACCATGTCCTACATGTATCCCTACCATATCCTTCTAGAATTTGTTGTATCGGCACGACCACCATGTCATATCGTATCCGTATCTTGTTTCTATATCCATGCTCCATAGGCTTGTGCACTTATTATAGAAGTTCTTCTGTGTGTGTATATATGTGTGTCTGGTTCCAAGGCAAGTGGTAAGATTACCTTGTTTGAGTATACTTTTAAAGAATTCTTATAAATTTAACTACAGTAACCAGCAGGTAGTTTTTTAATGTTAAGTTGTTAACATTCCTTCATTTCTGTAAGTAAGATTATGAAGCATGAAACTCATCTTTAAATCTTGCTCATCACCATTTTTTAACAATTCTTGTTCTTTTGCTGAAATTTCTGGAAAAGGTGTACTATGATCTCAACCATCTATATTTGGTGTATGGACTGCAGGATGGCCACAATGTGGGAGACCATGCAAGTACACCATGAAAAACAATCAAGGATTGTGACAGCATTGAGGTATCTGGATATCTCCCAGTCCCCCAGAGAAACAAGTGAGCACCACCATGAACGCACAGTTCAGCTGTTTGAAGTTGTCGGAGTGTGGCACGGTCAATTTGACAAACTCATTGCTCATCAGAAAGACTACACCAAAGCACTCAACAGTTGGTTGAAACTGAATCTCATACCTATTGACAACAACCTGAAGGAAAAGGTTTCATCGCCTCAAAGGCCTCAAAATCCGCCCATTCAGGCCCTCCTACTTGCCTGGCATGATCATCTTCAGAAGCTTCCCGACGAGGTTGCAAGAAGTGCTATAAATAACTTTGGAGCTGTGATAAATACCATAGTGCAGTATCAATTAGATGAGATGAAATTGAAGGAAAAATGTGTGGACAGCAGGAAGGAACTTAGCCGCAAGAAACGGGCATATGACGACTGGTATAATAAGTATACAAAGGGAAGAACGGCACCTGATGAGATGGATCCAGAGAGGGCAGAGGATAAGGAACTTATTGCAGAAAAGATGTCAGTGGTGGAATCAGCGGAGAAGAGGTTGGAAGAGGAGGAGGAAGCCTACCAGAAGCAGTGCATTCAAGTGAGGGAGAAGTCTTTGGTAACTCTAAAAACTCGCTTGCCAGATATTTTCCGGGAAATGTCAAATTTCTCTCTTGCTTGTTCAGATATGTACAAGCACTTGAGGTCCATTTCCCAACCCCATAATCTAAGTGAGAGCCCATGATGAGACTTGGTATGTGCTTTGTGTAATTTGCTTATGTTTATTTTTTTTTCTTTTAATGATTTGCTTGTGTGGTATAACTTAAAAACCATTATTTTATTTGTATTTTTCGTACAAACCAACGGCTGAACATTATAAAGTTGTATTTGTTGATCAATTTTTAGTTATAGCATTTGAGATTATGTTAGCAATGGTTGTTCATATAATTGGGATTTACATATTATTTTACTGTATGTTGAGAATTCATATAATTGGGATTTACATATTATTTGTGAAACACACGTGCATATTGATTGAATTTGTTTTGTTATAAATTTTGAGTTGGATTAAAGCTTCCAAAGGAGATGGAAGGATTTACTGATAAATTTTTGAACTAACATGAAGCAGATTTTGCTTCTTGATATTATTGCATTCCTTGTCAAAATATAATGTTATATTGGTTTTTGAAAGCATTCTTTAATTGTTTGTCAAAGGATTCTTAAGGAAGAACTTGCAACAGAGTGGTGGAGGTGGGAGAATGAAGGCAGATGGTAAAGTAGTAGGAAGAAACTCGTGGTCTTTTAAATTAAATTCTTACATATGGCATAGACGATGTCATAATAATCTATTAATTTGAAATATATATTACGTGTTAACATTTGATTTGAATTATGGGAAATTTCTCTATTCTACCTTAGCACTGACTTTTTTTCCTTGAGTTGAGTGATTCCATTGTTTTAGGCAATAGGGTGTGCATATTGTGACTGCCTACCTCAAACTCATAAATTAGTTAAAAACTTAAAATTGAGTAAATATAGAAGGGGTGGGGATTTTAATTAATAATAGATAGTCTTATTTGAAATCTAACTAAACAACAGTACAAGGTATAATTACTCTGATAAAAGCCAGAGATATGATTATAAGAGTTGGAGTATCAATTTGTGTTACGTGTTAAATTAAAATACATATTCGAAAATATATGTTAATTTTAATATGATATTATTAATTAATCGTGTTAATTTTTAAAATTTAAATACATTCTATTTATTAAATAAGTTACACGTGTCAACATGTTAACTAACTTATTTTAATTTTTAATTTTTTAAATTAAAAAGTCACTTGTCTTTTTATTGTATGAAAAATTTTCAGTTTGATCAATTTTAGACATGAAACAAAATACAGTAGAAATACCTTTTATAAGTAAAAATTTTTTTCAAGCTTTGATAAATTTGTGATGTGAGACGAATTATCTTGACTCACAATATTTTTTGTAATTAAACCTATTAAGTCATGTTAAATGAATTGATATTATTAAAATTCAAACCCGACATGTTTACTAATCATGTAATACGTGTCAATTTATTTATGAGCTAAATTATTTATAATTAAGGTAAATTATACTGACCTCTCTGAGATTTCTGACAATTACACTAATCTTTCTTAAAATTTTTGAAATTACATTGACCTCTCATTCAGTTTATTTAAAAAAAATGATAATATTGTCCTCTTTATGGTTTTTTTAATTTTTTTGACCAATTTTTCTAACTATTTTTTTTCCAATAAATATTAATTAGAATCATCATCAATAAAAAATATAAATTATTTATTTAAAATTTAATTTTATATAAAATGAAAAAAATCTTTAAATAAAGTTAGAAAAATGGTAAGAAATTGGATAAAGGGAATCTCAATATAATTTGTCAAAAAAAAAATTTGTGTAATTTTAAAAATTTAAGAAGAATTTATATATTGTCGAAAATTAAAAAAAATTAATATAATTTAAACTCATATTTAATTTAAATCATTAATTTTCTAACCTATTGAAATTATGTTATCATGCAGTATCAAAAATTGAGGATGACTGATTCATGATACATATTTTGTACACATATAACTTACGTAAGCATGAGACGTACCATGTAACATTTGCATGAATTTTATATCTATATAATATATATATAAATACATGCAGAATTAAACACATTACTCAAAATTGATACCCTACGTAGTACGTGCGAGTGCCTTGTGCATGATTATCGACACGACAACCAAACAATAAATGCCAAGAAACAAACAAGCCCCCCACCCCATGAAGAGACTGGGACCCACCTCACCTTCCTCTTACACATCCCAATACAAACTGCTCCTGTTCTCCGGGCGAAACGCCAAGTCTTCTCACTCACTCCATCACCATGGCAGCCTCAAAAGTCGACTGCCAGACATCTCACTACGACCCTTTACCTCCGGAGTCGGACCACCAACAAGAAGAGCAAAACTACATCGTTCTTCCTCTCTACTCCCCAGCCGTTCTCTGCCGCCAATACCGCTTCCGCCTAATCTGCACCGGCATTCTCCTCCTCGTTGCCCTTGCCGCCTACTCTCTCTGGCCATCCGTTCCAGACCTTAAGATCGCCCGACTCCGCCTAGACCGCATTGAAATCCACACTGCCCCTCAAATAGCCATTGACATCACCTTGGCCCTCATCGTCCAGGTCATCAACCGAGACTTGTACTCGTTGGATTACCATTCGCTCTACGTCGCGATTGGTTACAGGGGGAAGCAGCTAGGTTTTGTCAGATCGGACCACGGCCTCGTCAGGGCAAGGGGGTCGTCGTACGTGGACGCTAAGCTGGAGTTTGATGGAGTTGAAGTTCTCTCTGATATCATGTTTTTGCTTGAGGATTTGGCTAGGGGTTCGGTTCCGTTCGATACTGTTACGGAAGTTTGCGGTCAGCTCGGCTTGTTCTTCTTCGAGTTTCCTCTGAAGGTAAATTCTTTAGCATATGATAGTGTTGTATATGAACACAAACAAACCTTATATCTTTGGCAAAGTAGCAATGAAAATGAGAGATGATGAAGTTCGATGGTTCATATTACCCAAAAGTACTAATTTTCAATCCACTGTAACGACTATTAACAAGAAGAAATTGAGGTAGATTTGTTCAAAGAATTAAAGTGGCATGGATGAAAAAATTGAGGTGGAGAATCCCCTATGGAGTTTTGTGCGAGTGTAGAATGTAAATAACATTTATAACAAGACACTGTGGAATGTGGATATATTAATAAGTAGCTTTGGAGTATCCTAGTCTTCTTTAATGGTTTGATCGTGCTCATTTCAGAATCTCAGATGATAAACAAGCTGAATTTGAGCTAATATTCAGGATTGTAGTTACTTAGTCGAGCTTGATCAACTCTTCCTTTGGCTGAACAAGCTCATGAACGATAATGGCTTGGTACAAAGGGGCTTCATGCTTCCTCCTCATAGGCTAAGGCTTGACATGTTTTCCCTCATGGAAGCCCCCTATCTCTAGTCCCGTGTGCCTTTCAAGCCCTAGATTTAAACATAATAGCCTACACCTTGTTTCAATAAAAAGTTGGAATGTTTGATGAAACTTACCACATATAAACTTTAGTTATTCTACAAATTAGAGTAGGGTAGGAATAAAGTTTCATGAGACCAATTATAATGAATTTCTTAGAGACCTATAGGAAAACACAGGTTCCCTTCTTTTGTTTCCTCTTCTAGCAATTCTTGCTCTCTTGTGCTCTGTTTGGTAGGAGGGAGAAATGGAAAATGGGAAGAGGTGGAAGGACAAAAAAGTATTTCCATCATTTCTTTGAGATGAAATGGTAAAGGAATGGAAATTAGGAAGGGATGATCTCTCCTTCAGGTCGCCATTTCCTTTCTATTCCAAAATGGATCAAAAGGAGGAGAGAAAGAGACAAATGTTTCTTTTCTACATTTTTGCCTTCAAACAATACCATTGTGTTAACATGTAAGGATGTAGTTATAAAATAAAGTAACACTCTTTCATTCCTTTCTCTTTGCTTTGTACTTAGTCAACCAAATAAATTGAGGAAAGGATAGTTTCTTTTTCATAGGGTAACCTTTTCTATCCTTCTTACATTCTCGTCTTCTCAAATTTTCATCCCCTTACCAAATGAAGCACTAGCAATTTCTTCTTCTTCGATGAGTAGCATTACAAGATAATATGAAATCATGAATGTATATATTGTGAGAAATAAGAGATGGAACCAATCAAGGATAGGATGAAGGTTAGTTATCTAAGATGGCTTGTGTTGTTCAACGTAATCTAATGAATGCTCCAATTGTTGAGGGTGGGTTGGGATAAACGACTTGAAGCTGTTCAACCAAGCATTGTCGGGGAAGTGCTTTGGCGATTTGATAGTGAGAATAATGCTTTGTGGAGAGAGGTGGTGAATACCAAGTATGGAGGAGATAGTGGCGGGTGGTTCTCGTAGGAAGCTACAATGACATATAGTTGTGGAATGTGGAAAGTGATAAGAAAGGGGCAAGAGCACTTCACAACACGGGTTAGATTTGATATTGGGGATGGCTCGAGGGTGAGATTTTGGGGTGATCATTGGAATTTCCTAATCTTTTCAATATTGCGTTAGACAAGGAGTGCCTTGTGGCGGTTGCTTGGAGGTGGTGGGAGGCAACGGGTGTGGAGCCTGAAGTTTGAGAGGAATTTTTATGATTAAGAGTTAGAGGTGGTCAATGAGTTGATGGCTCTTTTGAGTAGGGTTGATCTTCAAGAGTGGTGATTAGATGGAATCATTTGGATAGGAGGCAGTGACGGGAAGTTCATGGTTCGGTCTTTTTATAGGAAGTTGGGGGCTAGGAAGGACAATTCATTTTCTTAGAAGTTAATTTGGAAGTCTTGAGTGCCTACAAAAGCCGCTTTTTTTGCTTGGAGGCAGCGTGGGGTGTTATTTTGACAGAGGATAACTTGAAGAGAAGAAGTTGTCATTTTCCTAGTCGATGGTCTTATGCAAAGAGGAGGAAGAAATTGTTGATCATCTTCTTTTGTATTACAAATTTGTTTGAGATGTTTGGAGTATGTTTTTTTGCATTCTTAGCTTCTCATGGGTCATGCCGGCCAAGGTGAGGCAATTATTTTTGGATTGGAGAAGCAAATAATTTGGGAAAGAGTTAGGGGTTGCTTGGAGAATGTCCCCTACTTGTCTAATGTTTTGCATATAGAGGGAAAGGAATAAAGAGTTTTTGAAGGGCGTTGATGCTCCCTGTTGGAAATTAAAAGATATTTTTTTGAAGACCTTTTTTTTTATTATTAAGGAAGAATATCTGATGTATTTAGATTAGGCTAATTGAATTTTTTTTTTTTTTTTGGGGGGGGGGGAATATTAGGCTTTAATTTTTTTAGTTGGTCCCTTTCTTTTGTATATTTGGGTTGCCCTCCTTGAGCCCCTTGTGAGTAATACAAATTATTTCTATAGATAAAAAAAAAAAGTAATCTAATGAATGTATTTACGAGGATGAATAATATAATTCGAGTTTAATGCTTAGAAATGGTTAAAAAAAAAGGACAAAAAGAATGTGGGTGAAGGTGATAAGCAAAGACACAGTCCTTCATGTTTGAAGTAGTAAAGGAAAAGACAGAAAGAAAAGACATGGTCATTGATGTTTGAAGGAGTATATCACCAGGATAAAGCTTAATGACTATAAAGAATGGTCATTGATGTTTGAAGGAGTATATCACCAGGATAAAGCTTAATGACTATAAAGAATTCATGACCAAGCAACCTTAAGTAGTTTAGGATTTAGTCCCTTTTTGTATTTTTTGGTATATTTGGAGGGAGAGAAACCGTAGGATATTTGAAGGGCTTAAAAGATGGGTTACTGAAATTGTTGTACTTTGGGGTAATGGAAGCTTATCCTTCTTGTATATACTCTTTTGTAGATTTTTTGCTGGTTTAAGCCTTCTTTTGTAAGCGGCTCCTTTTCTTTCTCAGGCGCTTGTTAATGAATATAACTTTAGTTACAGATCAAAATAAAAATAAAAATGAATATACTCTTTAGTTATCGAAAAAAAAAAATAAACATAACTCATCATGTTTTCCTCCGTCTTGGCCCATGTTTCTTTTGTCCTTCTTGTAACACCTTTAAGACGAATCAAATTACTCTTTGCTGGTGTACTCATTGGATTTTGTTGCACTCAATTGAACAATTTTTGATAATTTCTGATACCTTGATTGCATAATTGCTATGTTTAACTTCTTGCAAATGCAGTATTTATCCTAGCTAAATCAAGTTTTGATAGTATAGTTGGAGAATGTTATAACTGTTTTAAGTTGCATAGGTTCTTGGATGGATAGTATTCTATAAACTATAGTCCTAAACTGTCATCTCTAGCTTGTTATTGTAATACTTCAGTTGCTATGGTCCATTTAGTAGGGAAGAATGGGAGGAAGGGAAGGATAGATCTTCCATGGTTTGGTAAAAGGAAAATAAGATGAGTAGGAAGAGAGGAGGAAGTCGGTGAGTGGGCCTTTTAGGCCTATCAAAAGTGGGACTGTGGGAGGAAAGGACAAGGGAAAGGCTTCCTATCCTTTTTTTTAACACTTTTCCTTTCGACAATGGTAAAATCACGTATTATCTTTCTCATTTCTTCCTCCTTTCTGGCTTATTCAACCAAACAGAAAGAGGAAAAGGTCTGCTCCTTTTCCTAAGGATACCTCTTCTATTTTTATTTTTTTGATAAGTCAAGGATACCTCTTCCTTTCCACCCCCTATAGTTGTTCTAAACCCCTAGTAATGAAATTGATGCTCTGTTTGGTACAATTCGACTATTAATGTTCTATAGCAATACAATAGAACCATTAATTTTCTATATGCTACATAAATAGAATTTTGACATCTACAACCAATGTAGGATTACAATGCCTTTGGAGGGCATGATAATTTCTTTCTTTCTTTTTTTTTTTATGTTGTTTCTATAAACCTCTTAGAAAACAAATCAACTGTTAACATAGTTATACTTGTTGGCCGTTGCTTGCCTAAATGCCACCTCGAGAGGACAGCAGCTCCGACATTTCTAACGCCAGACGTTTGCAGCCTTGTTATTAATCAACTATTGCTATCTTTTTGCTTGGATCAAAATTGCTGTAAAAACCAGAGCATTGCACAAATGGCAGTTCAGAAAATGCCTTATAATCTAGAGCCCTTATTTCTGTACATACAGCTATGTCTATTTATTTTTGTGAAATACATGCACATATGACATAAACATGTATGTTTATTTTTGTTCTATAACATGTGTGTGCAAATGTGCACATTAATCAAAGTCCTTTACTTACAAAGTGGTCAAAACACACCAAGGTGAGTAGTTGTTTGCTTACCTTGTTTGACCTATGTTTTATTGTTATGGACCTTATGGGCTTCTCAATTCCAATATCATCTTTTTACTAGTGGCTTCCGGGAGATTTATGCCCAACATAATGGAAGTGAGGACTAGAGAAGTGTTAGCTTCCAATCTTCTGGTTCAAGGATTGAGAGCAGTCGAGGTTCCTAATATAGGAGGACTCTGCTACTAAAGGTTTTGAGTCCTAGGTTGTCAAGCTTCTTTAAGTTTCAACTCTTAAGACTATGTCATTAGCAAACTCAGTGCGAACTTAGTGACCCAGTTTAACTAGGAAGACCTGATTAGATCAACCGTTGATTTAATCTCCAGCTTTTCACTCTCTAACTTATAATGTATTTAAAGAGCAACTGAGTATATATATATATATATATATATTATATTTATATGTATATAAAGAGCGACTATAATATGCCTTGATTTCTGACCTATTAGTTGAAGTAGGTTGAAGGTAAATTTCATGGTAAACTTCTTGCTTCTGGAACATCTTCATTCTTCACCAGACGCCCTTATATGTGTTTTCTGGTGAAAGGAGCTCACAACTTTCCCTTATGGTCATTTGGTCCATACTGAGACATCTGGCTACCTGATTGTGTCCTAACCTTGATGCAAAGGCCTTTGGTCTCTCTCTGGTAGTCTCTTCTTCTAAGTTACGATACCAATCACTTTTCACCATACTTGCATAAAGAATGGGGGTATCAATTTAAATTCCCATTTTAGCATTACTTGTTTGCATGGATTGATATTCAGCTTCACTTGGGTGTTTTTTCCCTTCTTTTATTCATTCATTCGAGTTGTTAACTATACATTGCAAACCTTTTGATGATCTGGGGGCATACATCATTACTTTTTGGCATGAAATGTGAAAGTATTGCAAAGAACATTAGAGTTGTTATCATATGTATATCTACGTTATTTGAGTAAATTCAGGGAGGATCTGCATAGAATGGTGTTGTTAATTGGTAATTTTTTGAAATGCATTTGCAAATAGTTCACATTGCAGTTTGTTGTTCTTATATTGTGTAATCAAATTCATAAAGCCTACATACAGCCAAAGAAAGTAAACATTATATTATTTGTTGCTTCCTAATAGTTTTGCATTTTTTCTTACCTGCTTAGTTTGTAGATTAAAAGTCAAATTTCTAATCCTCATGTTACTTTTAATTTTTTAACAGGCGAAAGTATCATGTGTGGTTTATGTAAATACAAGCAACCAAACAGTTGTCCGTCAAAATTGTTACCAAAGGTGAGGCATCGTTTATCTGTTGCTTTTATTGTTAGCAGGGTTGATCTCATTTTTAATTCATAAACTGATGCTCTTCTAAGCTTAAATCCCATAGCCCATATAAAATTTCAAGGTTTGTCCTTCCATTGTTCTGAGGTCCTCATACTGGACCATCTGAAATCTTTCATTTTACAATTTTGTGTTGTTGCCCCTGACTATTGCTTAGCACTTTGAGAGCAAGTAATGATTCATATTGTTGTTATTGTTGGACTAATGCAGTTATGGGGCAGTGTTTGATTGAGTTAGATGGGTACTTGTGAATGAATCTATGAATCATATACATGCAGTCTCTCTCTCTCTTTGAAGCAGCACAGTTTTTGTTCTACTAACTATAATGTTGCTCTGCCAGTAATGAATTTGGATGCCACAAAAGGAAGTGGAGCAGACCTAAAAGGATCAATGACATTCATTCTCCTAATGGTACAAATTTAAACAGGTTTGGGTGTGTGAAATCTGGAACTCGAGTATCGTATTCCTGTTTTGTAATTATATTATCACACTGAAACCGTTGTGAAAGCATTAATTGAATGTAATATATCATATTGTATTCTTGTTATCAGAAAAATGTTAGTGTTGTGCTAGATAATGTCCTAATCCCAGACAATTATAGTGAAAAATCCCATCTGGGACAAATTCTTAGTACTTATTACCTGGGCTTGGACCCCAGCCGACCAACCCATTCATATCCAGCATATGGTGCCTACACCTGAACGATCCCGGGTGGTGCGTGGTTGAACACACATACTGTGTGTATCTCCCCCGCCACCTCTAACCACTCTTCCTAACTCAGTTGACGTTTGCTGGTTCACAACCCTTTCATCTCTTGCCGCTGGTGAAAGTTGAAACCAGCTGTCTATCTTGATTCCCGGAGTCATAGACACCAATCCAATGAACGCCCGGGTAACACATCTATTGCTTTAAGAAAGAAATGCTTGAGATGGAACAAGGGGATGCTAGTAGTATAGAGGAAGGGAAGCAATGAAATGGAGGAGAAGAAAATATGTGATATGATAAAAAGCATTGGATTTGATTCACAGAAAGGGATTGCTTTTTCTTTAGCTTTCCATTTGGTAGTGGATTTCCATAGGTGATGAATTGATAAAAGGTGATGGAGATTATATGATGTGAGTTATCTTTAGATGAGAGCCTCACATGGATTGCCAACCTTTGGCTAGTATGGGCTCCCTGGGATAAAAAGTTCGAGATGACGCCTAGCCAAAGGTTCCAACCACTTGGAGTTGTTGGATAATTTGTGTTCTGATTGGGAAGAAAGGAAAAAGAAATTGAAAGGGAATAATTTTAAGCCCCTCCACATTTTCCCTTGCCCTTTGCTTGGCTAGTTGGTTTTCTGAATAGGGTGGATTTTGAAGGGTGAAAGTTGAAACTAAAGAATTGAGCTCCCTTCCCATGTGGAGTAAAGGACAAAACATTGCTGATGCTCATCCTACTCAACCTTGACCTATCTTATCTCTTTTCTACTCAGCTCCCAATTCACATGAGAGAGACATGACTCATCTTTTTAAATACGATATAATACATTAATACATATGACAGAGTATCATTGAAAGGATGCATTGACACATGTTGTATCAATTTATTGAAAAATATTTAGAAAGAAAGCTGGAGTTGGGGTCTATGAGGCCCGTTAAGCAATGGAGTTGTTAATTAACATGATAAGATAATGTAAACCATTTGATTTAATTCAAGGGTAATTTACATTTACTCTCCGAAATTTTTGACAACGGTGGATAGTAACTTTTGTGTTTGATTAATTACATTACATTACTTCACGTGGTTAACCGTGTTACTCTACATTTACAAAATACCCTACATTCACTTATTAGTCTTGTGACTTGTGAGTCAAAAATTAGAATTGTGCAAGAAGATGAGCAAAAACATGACATTTTGAAAAATCCAAATTGTTGATGTCAGGAAGCAACTACTTTACCCCAAATTCAATTGTTTGGTATAAAATCTGAGGCACACCAAGCCATCAAATGACAATTTTAGCCCTAACCATACCACGTGCTCTATTCCAATTGGTCTGTTTTACACGACCCTACATTAACCTCCTTATGGTATTAAATTAAATTATGATATCATTTTTATCTATATATATATAGAGAGAGAGAGAGACTAGTTCATGCATTTAACACACTTTGCTAGAAGACCAACTAGAAGAAGTCAGATAGATCCCCAAGTCATACTGCTTTGCTATTGCCATGGACGTCGGAATTTGGTGCAACTCTGGCAATGGAAACATCGGTTGGGGTGAAAGTTGCTCGGAAAATGGTTACGATCGATTTGTGTCATTGAAAATATCAGAAACGGGATCAAAAGCGCCTATTTGGAGACTCTTGTGGAGGAAGATAAAGAAAGAAAGGAAGAAAATTTTTCATTTTCCAACTACAGTACAGTTCACTTATGATCCAAATAGCTATGCACAGAATTTCGATCAGGGCTTGACGTGGGCCGACTCTGATGATCTCTCTCGCTCCTTTTCTGCTCGGTTTGCTGTTCCATCAAGAGTGTTTGATCATCAGAAGGATGGATTAATGGATTGAGAAGGTATTGGGAAAAAAAGGGCCGTACTGCATTTTTTGGGTCTTTTTCTGCTATCCCATTTCAGCTGTGTAATGTTTATTTTGACTTGGAAATATTAGATATGATTTCTTCTTCTTCTTCTTCTTCTCTTCTTCTCTCTCTCTCAATTTACAAGCAAGTGGAGATGTTGTCACACATTTACTAGGCCCTCTGTTATCTCAACTGGTGGTTACTGCAAAAGGAATCTACAGAATTTGTTTTTGTTTTTTTCTTATTTAGTCTAAAATATAATAATTAATAATTTTATCTCTATCTCTATCAGACAGATATGCATTCTTTTTTCTCATATTTTGTCTAGTATTCAATGGGTTTAGGTATTTGAGAATGGAAACTGTATGTGTGTGTGTGTATAGTCATTGAATGCAATAATGAGTTCTGCTGCTATTTTTGACAATTTACATGTATAATTATTAAAAATATGCTAACCAAATGGTCCAGCTCCTGGAATAGGCTGTCCACTATTAGCATGTGCGATTGAGAGACAACCTTGGAATCTAAACCTACATCCAGTGGTTGCCCTTCAATTCACTACATGTAGAGATGTAGGGGTGTTTGGCGGGAGGGAAAGGAACAAAATGACTGTCGTACCTGTGATTTTGACCGAAAAATGTGTGGTCAAATAATGGAATTTTCATTCATATTTGAGTAAATCTAAACATGATCACACTGAGTGAGAACTTCGTACTAGACTTTCTCTTAATTTTTTTTGTATAAAAAAAAAAAAAAAAATTATTATAATAATAAAACATCTCTTTCTTTTTAGTTTTTATTTTAAAATTTGTTGTAGGGTGATAGAATTAGACAAGTCATACTGAAACCTTATCCGTTTAGACTGAGGCCATCCATTGCCATTGCCATTGCCATCTCATTAATAATTTTTCTGGTCTTCAATTGGTGGACCTCAGAGTAGAGGGCTGACAGCCCCTGAAATGAAGGCACACACCATAAACAATTGAATGATATTAGTGGGGTCCCCCCACCTTCAACCGCGCATGAAATCATGGATCTCCCATTCATATGCTCACAGCCCAAGTTGGGAAACTATTGTATGGATTATTATATATAACCATATCAAACTCTGCAGTGTCAACTTCACGTGATATAAAAATTAAGGTCGTAATAAGTGATGCAAGTGTCTACAGTATCATAAAATTGGTGGGAATTCTATTTTTTTTTTTACATCACAATATCAAAAAGAAAAAACTTCACGTAATTAGTTCGAAAAATATTTTATGTGATCGTCACATAGTGTGATAATTTATATAATTTTTAATATTTTGTGGGCTTTACGTGAATTCACTGTATTACTGAAATCATAAAAA
>VIRR01000525.1:0-101364 GCA_008638375.1 Nyssa sinensis | reverse complement strand
TCACTTTAGCCTGTGGCTTGCACCCAAAAGCAAGAATTCTAGATCTCGAGAAGGTAGGAGAGAAAAGAGAGGAACTGAAAATCAAAGTCCAGGCCTACCATGACCAGTTGGCTGGAGCTTACAATCGTGGAGTAGTGCTAAGGAAATTTGGTGAAAGGGACCTCGTTCTAAAAACCACAATTGAACCCGTGAGAGGACAAAGTGTCCCTAAGTTCACACCCAAAATAGAGGGTATGTTCGTGGTCAAGAAAGCCAGTGGGTCGGGTTATTGCGAAATAGGTGTAGTAGGAAATGAAGGTGATATGACAAAGCTTGTAAATGCCAAATGGCTTAATAAGTATTATCCTTGACGTTGTAAATGAAAAGAATTTTTGCAATGAAAAGTTCTAAAGATTGTTAATTCGTAATGATTATGCCCGATTCGCATAATGTTTTCTTTTTTTCTGATAGCCGCAACAAGAAAGAAGAAAAAAGAAAAAATATAAATGTAACATAACGACTCATCATAAAGGAACAACAATGAATGAGTTACACACAAATAGTTAACAAAACAAGAGATGCGCCAAAAGAGCATGTTTTATCCATTATGTCAAATGATTACACGAGTTTTTTAAAAAAAGGGATTTCATCAGAAGAGGCCCCCGAGAACAAGGCTATTAGGCTTCACACCCTCGGGAGAAGTCATCAGTTCTTGGAACTCTTTAGTAGCACTTTCCCTCTTTAGCTTCAATCTCGGCTAGAGCATCTTTCTTTAAGTTTAATTTGTATGTCAACTCGTCAAACTGGGCTTGTTCTTTACGGACCTTGCTTAATAATCTCTCATAATCTTCATAAATCTTCTTAAATTGATCATCAACAATTGGCATGAAGTATTTTTGCGACACGGGCCTGAAATTGCCTTTCTAACCAATCTATGTAGTCCTACTTTCCTAAAATCCTTGCAAACTTTCTTAAATTCATTAATAGTGGCCAGATCGAGCTTTGACACTCTTACATCCTTATAACTCGCCACATAGCCACAAATAATGTCCAAATACAATAGCTGTAAAGTAGGAGTGTCCACGTCAAAGTGTTCAAACATCTCAGGGTGAGCTCTATCTATCGCCTCCAAAAGAGGGACATTCTTGCTGCAAATGAGGCGGCAGAAGTCGCCTCAAGGCTCAAAGGAAGAGGGGAAGGCAAAGACTAGAACTCGTGAGTAGGGACCGATCCCTCGGGGCCTTTGGAGCCAATTATTAGGCAATCATTCGAGTCCTTTGTAGGAGGTGAGGGATTGCTTGTACTGCCAACTTCGAAGGAAGACTCGACCGTCATCCTAAAAGCCTCACGAGCTCCTTCCTCCTCGAAATTCTCTTGGGTATGTTCTTTGTTATCGCCCATTTCTAAAGACTTTCCTTTTTGCACACCCTAGCCTTCCTCCATAGGTTCCACCCTCCCTTCATGAACTTCCACCTCACCAAGAGCGGTGCAACCTTTAGGAGAGTGATCAATCCCCTCTGTCTTCTCTTCTTGTCTCTCGCCTAAATCCGTCTGCGAATTGACTCCCTTGTGAGCCTTAAGAATGTTGTCACCTTCGGACAAGGATTCAAAACTAACAAAAATTAATTGAAGACCTTCTGAAATCGGGGGCCGACTCCGTTGATCGATGGAAGGGTCAATACCTTGATCTTGTTCTGAAAAAAAGAAATTCAGCCATGTTAATAGTAGTGTCGGGGCAACTAAGTCAGTCGGAAAGTTACCTTCAACAAGCAAGGACCTCGCCAAAGCCCTTGTGTCCACCCCACCATCGTTTGGGGAATCAGACGAACTCGCATCATCCAAGCTAAGGTCGTGCAAAACTAAAAAAAAAGGAGGGGGGGGGGGGGAGGTGTAAGAACAAAAAGAAAAAAAGAGAGAGAGAGAAAAAAAAACCACCTAACTCCACCCAAAGTTTGGGCGAATTTTGGGAATCATCATTAATCACCCTCTTCTAGCAAACGAGGGGAGAAGCATCTACCTTGTCCTCATATGTTTCATGGTCAAAACAGAAAACCACCTCGAAACTTGAAAGTTTCTCGACTGGGGTCCGTAGCTCCTTCCCCTTACCATGGCGAACTTGAAAGGTGTTGTATGGCTTGATAGTCTCCTAAAGCATAGTTTGACAAGTTCAACCATTGTACTTTAGCATAGTTTTCAAGACTCTACTTCATATCATTCTATATTCACTCAACGTTCCTTATTAGGAATTATTGTAAAGATAGTTTAAGTGGATGATATAATTATTAGTGACAATGACTTAGCAGGGATAGACAAAGTAGATCTTCATTTGAGTAGGCAATTTCACATCAAAGATTTGAGTTTGTTTTGCTATATTCTTGGAATTAAGATTCCTCAATCCAAGGAAGGTATTAATTTGTGCCAGCGAAAGTATGTCTTAGACTTAATTTTTGAGAGGTACTTGCCTTGTCGATACTTCGAGGGATCCCACTGTGAAATTAGATGCTAATAATGGAGAAGGTTTTAGGAGATAGGGAAGTATAAAAGGTTGATAGGTAAGTTGATTTATCTTACAATGACATGCCTCGATATTACTTATATTGTGCTCCTCGTAAGCTTCATTGGGAGGATGTTTGTCATACTCTTCGATACCTCACAAGTAAGGAATTGTTATATAGATCTTCATCAACCATATCTGTTACTGGATTTTGTGATGTTGACTTTGCAGGCAATCGTAGTGATAAGTAGTCTACTTCTGGATATTGTACAGTCATTGGTGGTAATCATGTTACTTGGCAATTACCCAAAAAAAATCTTGTTACTTGGCCCCATAGTTATCAAAACTGAACCAAATAATGAACCAGTGACAATTCATTGGTTCAACCGGTTTATAATTAATATATTAAATATATTACAAAATATATAAATATACTAAAAAATAAGAAAAGCGACTTGAAAATTTTATACTTTTATTATCTAGTGTTAAATAACAAATTATGAACATAATCATTGAGATTATCTTAATGTATTATATCATATATTTGTGTATACATAAAAATACATACAACACTATCATATTTTGTCCAAATGTAATTGAACAAAAAATGTTTTTGCAAAAAGAAAGCTATAGGTGTTAAAAAAAGTCATAACCTTTTGTAACAAAAGACATTTTTAAGAAAGTTTTTTTTTTTTTGTTTTTTAACCCATATAATAGAAAACCATCCTATTTTAATTAAACTAGTGCTTCAACCGATTTTTTTAAATAAAAAACTGGTCAATTTAACCAATTTTTTTGGGTTCGTAAGCATAAACGATAAATTAATCAAAGCGAACTAATTTAATGCTCAATTTTCAATTGAATCGACCAGTTTGATCCAATTCTAATAAGTATGCTTGATGAATTAAAAAATAGAATGTGGTGGCACACTCGAGTGCTGAGGCAGAATACCATATTATGGCTCATACTGCGTTTGAGATGTTGAGTCTAATCTCTACTTCATGAAATAGGTGTTGATATGTTGTATGCTATGTCAATGTATTGTGATAATCAGACAGTTTTTTTTAGTACTAATATTCCAACTTTCAATTTAACCAATTTTTTCCAGTTCGTAAGCATAAACTGGTAAATTAATCAAAGCGAACTAGTTTAATGCTCAATTCTCAATTGAATCGACCCATTTGATCCAATTCTAATAAGTATGCTTGATGAATTAAAAAATAGAATGTGGTGGCACACTCGAGTGCCGAGGCAGAATACCATATTATGGCTCATACTGCTTTTGAGATGTGAGTCTAATCTTTACTTTACGAAATAGGTGTTGATATGCTGTATGCTATGTCAATGTATTGTGATAATCAGACAATTTTTTTTAGTACTAATAATCCAACTTTCTATAAACGAACCAAACACATTGATGTTGATTGTCACTTTATTCGAGATCTTATTATGCAAAAGCATATTGTCAAGCCGTATGTACCAAGGCATTGGCTCAATCCACCTTCAAGAGTTTATGTCCTAAGATAGGCATATTTGACCTATATGCTCCAGCATAAGGTAGAGTATTAGAATTCTTATTTTGTTATATATTTTGGGATATGATAGTGTGGGCAATATTGTAATCTTTGTGTTTTTCTTGGCTCTATATAAATAGTTAGTGGTGTGTAGACGGAAACACAACCAACACTTCATCACATTTCTTTCTCTTTTCTCTTTCTTTTTTCAAACCCTAAATAAATTACAAATTAATTGTTTCTTCTTTCAAAATGTAAACGCTTCTCCTTATCCAATAAGATGTGAGACGAGCTTCTACCATGTGTCCGCTTTCCAGATTTCCTCACCTCCTCCCTCCCACGTGCCTATAGCGCGTGCAATCTCTCCACCTCTATCCTTGATTCCTTACCCTTTTTGTCATAGTCGAAGGTCCACTTTCATAACCAATCATCACTATCATAACAAAATGAGAACCTACCCACGTTGAGACTTTGAATCTCCACGTCCCTGTATTGATCTTCACTGTGGCCAAAATTAATGCTATTGAGGCTTTAACCAGAATACGAGCCCACCAAAAATGGTGTCTTCTTGCCATTACCTCGTCCACCCCCAAAAACTTTCCACAGCAGTCACCCAATGCTCTAAAGACCTTTGTACTCCAAAGAAAAATAGGCAATCCTATATATCAAGCCCAAACAGACAATCCTATATATCAAACCCAAACATAGAGCTACTCAAAAAAATATTTGTCCAGTCTTTTTATGGAGCGTTGGAGGGAGATTCCAATAGGGTTTTCCCATGGAAGTTGGTATGGACCTCCAAGGTACCAATTAAAGTGCGTTTCTTTGTTTGGGCAACAACTTGGGAAGTGGTTTAACCATAGAAGGGGTTTTAATCTTCCAAGCCGATGTCTTTTATGCAAAGAAGAGGAAACAATTTCTCATCTTTTTCTTCATTGCAAGATGGCGTGGGATGCTTGGAGCCTTGTTTTATCCCTCTTTGGCTATGCTTGGGTTATGCCAAATTCAATCACGGGGCTTCCTTTTTTGTTGGGGTGGTTCTAGAGTTTGGAAAGATTTAAGGAAGACTTGGCACATAATTCCTCATTGTCTCCTATGGTACTTGTGGAAGGAAAGAAATTTGAGGGTTTTTGAGAGGAAAGAGATTGTTCTTAGTAGGTTCAAGAATAATTTTTTGAGGACACAAAGCGTATCCTCTGTATCTTTTGTAGATATTTTGGGGGAGCTACGGCTTCAATTTTTTGTGCCATTTTCCTCTTGTAAATATGGATTCGCTCCCCATGAGCACCTTTTAATACAATTACATTTACCTACAAAAAAAATCCCTTGGATCCTCCAATTGCACACATCACCCTCCTGCCGCCTAATAATCCAAACACTGGTTCACCTTCAATTTCAAATGTCCAATTCCTATAGTTCAAGATACACAGTCTCTACCCTTGATGGAAACTCAAACATGAATAATGCACAATGCATGTCCAAGACCTTCAAACCGAACGCAACCCCCTGATGTCTATCAGCCCATTGTTGCACCCTCAGCCTATCTAGAACCGCTGATTGCAGAGAACCAATTCTCCAAACCAATTCTTTCCTTTTCTTATTTATTCTTTAGGTTACAAGGTCTAGATAAAAAAGACTGAATTCTAAAGAAAAGTATCTCTTATCATATTTGTCATCTGTGGAGGATGAAAAGTCCCCTGGGAAGTTAAAAAAATTGATCTTCTTCTCATTGGGCTTAAGATCCACTTTATAATGACATTAACGCACATATTTCCTTGACTGAAGGTGTGGTAAAGCTTGCATTCCAAGGTCAAGTAAGAAGCCAGCTGCAATCTGCAACAAATGATTGGTCAGAATTGTCTTTCAAGGCTTTCCTTGACGATGAGATCAGACATCAGTTTGAAGCACTATCAAATCTTGTGGATTCTCCTTTATAACCACATAACATTGAAGGAAGTCCCCAGAGAAAAAGTCCACACACCAATTCTCCAAAATCTTATCAACTAAAGGCTTCCATTTCTGGCAACCCTGAGTTGTCTCAAAGTTTCCATAATGTTAAGGTAGATCCATTGTTCCAAGGAAACAGCAAACCAGTGGATTGAAAAAAGAAAAAGTGGATTTCTAGTTTGGGAAGAAGACTCAATTTATTATCAAGGAAAGAAGACTCAATTTATTATCAAGGCTGGTATTAAGGCTAATATCAAGGCTGGTCATGGGTTCTTTTTGTAGCTGCTCATAGTTTCCTTTTGTGGCTGGTCATAGTTCCCTTTTGTAGGGATTCCCCAATCAAAGGGGAATCATTGACTTTCCTCCCTTTTAAGGGATTCCCCAATCAAAGGAGAATCACTGACTTTCCTTTATTTGTATATATGAGTTGTATAATTCCCTAATCAAAGGGGGAATCATTGACTTTCCTTGTAAAGATAGAATTGGTATTATATAATGAGGAGACCACTAGAAGGTAGGGCACAGACTAAGAACTCTTTCTCCTATATTCATATTGTAATCTTGGTCTTCTTGTTATTAATCTTCATCTTCTTGTCAATGTAATCTCAGTCTTATATCTCCAGACAGTCCAGAAACCAGATAAAAGGACCTTTCAACAAGTCATGGTTCTCAAAAGCAGCAATTACTCTGATAAAAAAAAAAAAAAGCAGCAAGGACCCTTAATAGTGTCTTTGTAAGTTAACTTCCAAATATACAAAAATCTATCACTTAAACATGCACCTCCACCCAACATGTGTTCTCAAGTTCATCTTACATGAGTACTGGTTATGAGCATTTTCTCAACATGTACCTATTTGTGTTGATGATTCTTTATCCCTGGATTTTACAAGTCTGGTTTGAGAAGTTAATGGCCTTTTTTCAGCAATTGATTAACCATGACAGTTTCCCTTTTCAAGTTATAGCTTCCCAACTGATTCCTCAATGACAATTTCCTTCCTCTTCAGCTCCGCCTGAGCTTCTTAATCTCCTTTGCAACTTTCATTCACCTCAGAGACTTACTTTGTATATGCTATTAATATCTTTATGGACCCCTCATAGGCCCCGAGTTGAATTGTATCAAATTACAAATTCTTCTCTTAAAGTTTCCTCTTTCTAATGACTCTTTTAAGTGTTTGCATTACTTTCCAGCCATTTCCAACACCTGATGAGATGGATGGCTCATGGAAGATCTCAGGAGTAGAGCTGTCAATGGAGCGGATCGCGACCCGATCCGATACGAATCCGATTATTCTAAATATAAACGGACCGGATATGATATAGACTGATCTGATCCGTTTACAATCCGATCCGATCCGTTTATATATATATATATATATATATATATATTAATTTTAATATATATATAATTAATAAGGACCATTAATCTAGGTCTATCCAATGGTTATAAAAACTTTATATAAAAGATCAGCCCTTGATTGGGATGGATGGAGCTAAAGTGATGAAAATTTGTAGTAGGAAAATGTTATTGTGGACTTTGGTTATGTAATAATTTGAATAATGAGTTTGTAATCTATATGTTTAATTATGTAATAGTTTGAATATTGTGGACTTCTTGATTTCAGTCTTATGTAAGGATTTGTTATGTTTTAATATTATGGACATGATAGTTTTTTTATTATATTTTAATTTTTAAATAACTATTTATTATAATTTTATGATTGATTTATTATTTAATTATGGTTGGTTAGTGCAGTTTTTATTTTAAATAATTATTTAAATAGAAGATTTTAGTTTAATACAGATTTATAGCCATGTAAAGTATTATCATTTTAAATGGATTGGACCGGATTAACGGATCGGAGATCCGGTTATTAACAGATTCGGATACGGATCAATATTCGAATGATCCGTCGGAGAAACGGATCAGATCGGATTTTATATTAAACGGATCGGATTAGGATCCTCTGATCTGGTCCAAATCCAATCCGTTTACAGCCCTACTCAAGAGTAGACTTTTCAAGTGTATCCCAAATAAGTATGCTAAATTGAGAACTTTGAACGATTCAGAACTGCTCACCTTCTACACTATAACCTCTTCTTAAGCTATTCAATCTTTAGAAATTAGAGAGGTCAGGTGGATTTCGGGAGTAGGATTTGAGAAGTGCATCCTCCATTACTTTCCCATTTCTGGTAGCTTAAAGACAGCAACTCTTAGTATTTTCACTATTTTTTTTTTTTTGGTTCCTCATCAGTACCAGGTGAATGTATTCAACTCAGGTGGAGCCTTGAACCCATATCTATCCTCAAACCTACAACAGATTTCACAGCAAGCAATACAATCAACATGATGAAAGTTTTCAAAGAACTATTGGGTCAGTTCCTTCTACATTCAGATATCTTAGTTCAACTTTGGCATTCAATTTGACATATTTTGTATATTGGAAAGCTCCCAAGAATCTTGGGTACTAGTCTGACAATGTCAAATCAATACCTTAACACTCAGGGCAGCATAATAGAGGATACTTTCAGTGCAACCTCATGAAGCTTACACAATATATAACCGTTTGGGATGTGTAAACTTCTTTAACAAGAAGTTGTTTTCTGTTTTCTAATAGGTAATTTTCATTGAAAATAATTGGTTTTCCTGCTTCTTTAATGTAACTGTACTCAACTCGCTAAAATAGTTGAGATGGGATTAATTTCTTCTTATGGACAAACACGTTATTATTTGGCAAACCATTTAAAAAAAAAAATAGTTCGCAGAAAGCATTAGTTTTACTAAAGAAAGCTCCTGCTCAGGTTTTTTTTTTTTTTAAATTGTATTACTAATTAGATTAAAATCCAAGAATCTTAAAATATGTTCACCATAGAAAACAAGTGAGCATTTCTGCAAAGAGAGCTATGTAAGCTTTTTTCTTTTTCCCTTTTTGACTAATGAGGTACAAAGGCTGAAGTTTGGATCAAGAAACAAATCACTAAACCTTCCAGAATTCAACCAGTTACCTAGAGGATCAGTCCTTTGCTCTTTCCAGTGAGCTAAGGTCGACTTCCAAAAAAAAAAAAAAGTCCCCACCTCAATGAATTCAAGCGACTAAATTATCCAAACAAACAATAAACATTATTAAGAAAACTAATACCACCTTTTGAAGTGAAAAGGGGATGCAGTCTGTTGATTTTACCAAACACACAATAAATATTATAAAGAAAGCTAACACCACCTTTTAAAGTGAAAAAGGGAGGCAGTCTGTTGATGTTACCCAGAGAACAGCTAGCACTGGTTCCCTTGGCTTTCGCTTGTTTCTTCAGCGATTATTTAAGAAACTTAAGATGGAATCTAAATGATGAATGAGGCATAATGAACATAAATTAATAATTTTATTCCACAAATAATGAAATCATTGGTGCATGTTCCATGGGTAAAGGAATAAGGATAAACTCCAATAAATAACATATCACACCATCAAACACAATCATTGATGACTACGTTATCAGATATCTTCTTCATCTATTTGTCATAAAATCTTACCTTAGGGCGGAGGTGCTCATGAATCTTATATATTGCAACTGGAGAAGTCTCCATATGGGTGTCCCACAGCTAAAAAATGGTAAGAAAACATCTATTAGTATAATTACTGAGAAATTATTGGTTCTCAAAGAAATCATGAAAGGCAACTTCCTTTAAATTAAACCAAACTCAAATATGGATCTATCATGTGTCTTCTCACACACAAGCATGAAGAAAAATTAAAGACCGTCGAATTAAAAATTACAGACAGTTCATGCCAGAAAGCAATATATGTGTTGGTGTAAAAAACCAAATAGAAGCAGGAGAAACAAAAAAGGCCTTCTATTAGTCAGTTAGATGTTAATGGATATTGCCACTCTTTTCCAGATAGAAGTACCAATACTTGGAAAAGAAAATAGAAATCAATGGTTCTGGGATGAAGAGGTTAGTATGTCCTCAGACTAAATTGTTGGCTGTGGTCAGAGTTACCATGTTATATCTGAAAAACAGAATAAGTTGAGGAGGTCTATCTATGAGAAACAACTGTAAAAATATGTAATCATAAACTTATTTGCAAACAAGAAAAAAATTACTTTATTTCCCCTCATCTTCAAGAGGAGACCAAATATAGAAAAATTCTGGAAGCAGAAAATTTAAATTGTCAATTTCATGCTCAATTTAGTAGCTAGAGGACCTTTAAATTCATGTAATCACGGCTTAAGATGTGCCTCCCATCAGTTCCAAACTTTATATCAGATATGGATGCAATGATTTCAGTGAAAAATGATTTAAACCCATGGGATTCCCCCTCTTGTAATCTGTAAAAGCAAATGTCAAATGACGAGTATCAGAACATGCCATGCACTCTGGTGTGGTTCATAAAATAATAAGCCAAAAATGAGACCCGAAGCCATAACATAGAGACCTTTCAAATGAAATAAAAAATTAGCTCATACTTACATCCTTGCACCGTGATCACATAGTGCCGACTGTCGCATGTCTACTAGCCGAATAAAACCCCTTGAACTGCTGTAAGCGAGCAGATTACAGTGAAGTGGATGGAATTCAGCTGATGTTATCACCTCTGAATGAAAATTAAAAGGATCAACCATAAGAAGATACCGATTGAGACAGAGAATCTGGTCTTATACATGGACACAATGTACTTTGCATGTGCAATCAATTATTTTCTTTCATAGATAACTAGTAATTTGACATATTGGCACTGCTGCATGCAGAACAGACAAGTTATGTAAAATAGATCAAAAAACAACATATGCTGACAAATACAAGCATAATGTTGAGATGACATTAAGAAGAACAAGAAAACAACACCTGAGGTGTCAAAAGGAGAAAGCTAAGGACCTGTTTATTCAAAGAGAAAAGGTAAATGGCATAAATAGGGCCTGCCAAGTTTTAAGGCCATTACCAAAATAACAGATGCACTAAACTCTGTGAATATCACAAGAAGTCTCAAGTGTAGAATTTGACCAAGTCAAAGTGGCATTTTGGACATTGTTGGAAATCCTTAATATCCTTAGTTTGGGGGAGGGGGGGCAATTCCTATTTTGTTAACAAATTCGAACAAAACTGGTGGTAAAAAACATAATATTCAAACTTTTGGGGGGGCCATGGCCCCCCTTCGTCCCCCCCCCCCCCCCCCCCAACATCCGCCATTATATCCCACATTCATGTTTTCTGTTGCGATGGTGACTTGATGAACACCAATAGCTCCATGATGAACTACAACAAGGGATCCAAGAACCTAGTGATTGCAGGTGATCATTGAGATTCCGGAAGAATTATATTTTAAAAAATAAGTCATCCAAACAATTGTGCGCTTCTAAACAATGAAATTGAAGTCTAAAACCAATTCCAGATGAATTCCAAAGCTAGACCCAAACAATAGAATTCAAACTGTGCATTCAAATCTAATAATTAGAAATTCTCCAGATATTGAAATCCAATTTCATCCAACCAAAGCCAGCCTCCATATACTGTGCCTAAAATCAGCTAAAAAGACTTTGTGTGATTTCTAAGCATTTTAACAAACAACTGATCATGTCGAAGAAATAAAGTTCGTGAAGAATATGGGTTTTGTAACTCAACCTTATAAACGAGAGGAAAGAGATTGCTAATATAAAAAGTTTCTGGTTCATTTTTATTTTATTATTCCTTTTTTTGTTGGTTTAAGTGAGCCAGATTCTATGCTATTATGATTACCAGAGTTACCTGTAAGATCATCCATGTTTGATGGCTTCATGTCAATGATATTGAAACACTGGTCACTGACCTCAAGGTTCCACAAGTTTATCCTAAGATCGTCCGCAGAAACAAATGTCTCACCATCACTGTACAAAGATTACGGCATCATAGCATCATTTTAGAAGCCATAGTTGATCAATCCCTTGTTAATTACTTCTAAGTCATTAGATTCTTGCCATATCATCAACTTAAAAGTATTTAAAATAAGTACTGGAAATTGGGATAAAGAGAACAGTTTATTTGATCAAGACTTAGAAAGAGAAGAGAAGGGTGGGTGTGGGGGAGGAGGAGGAGGAGAATGAGACTAGCTCATGTTTGAGAATATAGACTACAAAAAATGCATCATTTTCAATCCTTTTCTTGAACTGGTAGGGATATATAAACACCAAGTTCAAAGCCAGAAAAGTAGTACAAATACAAGCTAAAGATATCAATCACAAACTTTTACCTATTATTTGAGATAGAGTTAATATTAAAATCATGAGCATGAGCGTACACCTTTCGACATCTTGCAGAAGCAGCATCTCCAATATTTGATATCTAGTTGCATAGCAAAATGGTATTATAATTTTGCATGACATTCTTAGATAAAGAAGAATCATACAAGCGTTTCCATGATCCACATATACCTACCTTGGTATGCCCTTCATGAGATGCCAACGTGCTGTTCCATTCCAAACAATTCCCATTAGCAAGAGATGGTTTATTTTGCCCACTAATGAAACTCCTTTCAGCCAAAAGCTCATTTTCCGAACACACAAATGGATTATGGCCCATTTCTTTGACCTTCTTCACTTTATGTTCCTTAACCTGGCTTTTGGAAACCACGAAAAGAGTAAGTTAGCATACCTATAGTATGGGAAAGCCATAAAGGATTTGTCAATATAGGATCTTAGAAAATGGACCATGAAATATCTTCTGTACCAGATAAATATGCAACCAAAGGAAGATATCTTTCCAATCAGATTTTAGTTTAGGCACCATTTGTTACCTCGTAAAATGGTCAACACAACATGTCCTCCATAATAATTAGCATTTTCCCCCTCCTCCTCCTCCTCCTCCTCCTCCTCCACCTACCTCTCTCACTCTCACTCTCCCACCCCACCCCCCACCTCTCTCTCTCTCTCTCTCTCTCTCTCTCTCTCTCTCTCTCTCTTGCGCGCGCGCGCTCGTGTGAATGGTGGCTGGCTGGCTGTGGGTGAAACAACCAAAGAAACAAACAGACGGTAGTTCATAAGCATATCCCATGTTCAAATCAATTTTCAATTAAGCCATAGGTCAGATGGCCAGGCTTCTTACACAATATATTCATTCTAATTCTTGATACGATTTACTCTCTCTTTCTCTCTCTCCCGCTCTTTGCGATTCTCTAAAGATAAGGACACCAATTTCAGGTGCTTATATCAAAGACTATGATGCCATGATAGGTTCTTTAATATGAGTAAAATCATACAAGATATGCATCAAGATTTAATCTTGCTATTGCGGGCTGACTTACGCCTATACCAACATACATTTTCTTTTAATATTCCACCACTTTAAAGCGGATATCAACCTTAGAGGAGAGTGCAATGCAAATCCAGAGTCATCTCTGAATAAAAATATTTAGTCGGAAATTTTGCACAACATTTGTTGTATAGGTTCCTTAATGCATCCTGATATCTGCAAATGTCAATATATATACACAGATGTCTGAAATTTGTGAATATATTTCTTGAACATTTAGTTATCTTCCAACTTGGTTTTATAAAAATTATAAATATAATGTGTAAGAGCATCTGATTTTTTCAAAATCTATCTCATATCACAACCAAACGGCATGAAAATGGGCAGGGGGAAAAAACCATAAGGGAAGCCTGTAAATATTTTATGACAAAAATAATTTTAATTGTAAAGAATTTTAAAACAAAAGAAAGAAGCTTAATTTTTTGAGTTAATTGCTCTAAGCAATCCATACCTTCCACAGTTTTATCGTCTTATCATTTGTTGAAAGAATAAATAGGGATCCATTTGGCGTTGCACACCATCTCACTTTGTTGACCTTCTCTTCAATTTCCACACTCTTCAGATAATCAAACTATAGAAAAGGTAATACCATCATCGAATAGAAAGCCTATATACATGCAACATTTTAATTAAACAGGGAAAAAATGTATTCTAGATGTCATGCAGTAATATATAAAACATACCTCAGGCTCATGACTCTGAAATTCGGTCTTGTATTGATATTCAGGATGCTGCATAGCCACAAAATCTAATGGCTCCAACTCATTTCGAGAATGGTGCTCACTTAAAACCTACGATGCCAAAAATTTAAAATAAACAGTAAATTCCGATATATCCAACATCAAATAAAAACAACGGATCTGCTAGCCTTGATATGATGTGTGTGTGTGTGTGTGTGTGTATAGACAGAGAGTCCAAAATGAATCTAAAAACCCTGCTACTAGGACCTAAACATATTTAGAAAAATCCAAATTGTGTGCATCATTCTCACATCTTTACCAGCCTTCCTCTCAAAAATAACTACACGACCGCCTCGATCTCCAACAGCAAGATAATCACCACTCTTGTCAAATTCAACTGCAGATATAATGTCAACTAGAAGAAAATCCAAAGTTGATTATGTAAACAACTGATGAGATAACATCAAAACAAATTTATCAAAAAAAAGAAAAAAGAAAAAGAGACAGTTGCATAACATTTCTCACTAATTCCTCTATAACTTAATGAGTTCTTATTTTATTTTTTTTTATTAGGTTTAGTATCCCATTGCAACATTGCAATTGAAACCTCTGAGGTTGGATGAGTTGAGAAAAGGCTTAGGTAATATAAATGATATGAAATTCTCCTATATATGATATTTGAATGTGAGGAAATGAGAGAAGATAAAGGCAAACTAGACAGTGGAGAGATGTTAGAAATTAGGTTTCAAACAAGATTTACAATTGAATGCAACATTAGTATGATCATGCAATACTATTGCTGCTAGCCCAGCTCAAGTATCTAGGACAGATATTTTCTGAAGGACATTGCCCATTAAGCTGAGATTTAAAATATGGTATAGCCACTCCAATAAACACAACAAAAAATTTATGAAACACTAACAATATCTACGACAACAAAATAGTCCATTTGATTGTTCAAGAACTCAACTTCACTAAGCCAGCTGATTGTACTAGATCCAGACGAGCATTTGCCTTTCCTTTCCTTTCCTTTTTTTTTTTTTTCTTTTTAATTTTCTTTGTTCAATCCCCAATAATGAGAAATTTAAAACTCGAAAATTTCAATTTCTTTTCTTCTCCTAAATTCTCTTAGCAAGCAAAGGGAGTCAAAGGGGGAAAGAAAAAGAAAAGAAACTGATAATCTTGTCCACTTTGTGGAATACTGGACCACCATTAACAACATGGCAAGAACAATGGATAACTACATGTCAGGTGATTAGCAGTACCATGCAATATTTTTTATTAAGGTTACCCATATGTTACTCAAAGCAGTCCATAGTTCATCACAAATAGATAGAGTGAGATAGTTTCAAACCACAAAAATCATAAACGTAGCTTTTTTTCATAAACGAACACATAAACACACAAACACAGACACGCACACATATACATATATATATATAAGTAGAGAGGCCAGGAAACCTAACTGTCTTGAACGTCTTCTCCAGGATTTCGTTCACCGAAAACCTGAGAATATTTCCACTCAGAAGGAGAAGACTCGGTGCTGAGAGTCATCACTGCTTCCGAGAGGACGTCGCCACGTTAGAGCTCATAAGGTCACCATGAAAGCATCTTCTCGGAGTTTGAGAATGCAAGCAAAGACGCAAAAGCACAGAGGAATTTTAGTTCCCAGTGAGATTCTGATTCTGATTCTGATTCTCTGAGCTCTCTATTATCCACTCGATTTTCCCGGAAAATTTTTTCTGTTTGCGCCACGAAACGCCCAAATTGCCTAAAAACAAGCCACTTGTCTTCTTCTTGGAAACAGGGGTGGATGCTAACTTACGCAGCCTCTGCGAAGGCAACAAAATTATTCGAGCTACGTTTCCAGGCCCAACGTGAAAATGACCGGCCTATCTAACAGTATTTAAGTTGGGTAAATTAGTCCGGTCGGGTTGAGTATTGGATTATTCAGTTTTAATTCATCAAAATATATGAGATTAATGGTAAGGGATTCGCCTAGAAAATAAGTATCATTTGTAAGAAGTTTATTTTTTTAACTCGTCAGTTCAAGTTTTATTATTCGTATTTTTTGCTCAATTATCAGTTAGGACTAATAATTTAGGTGTTATACGATCTTGCAAGACAGTGACTTTATATAAAAAAATGGGAATAAGTGTTTGAATATCTCATTTGCTTGATAAAAAAATAAAATAAAATATATGATATTTAAATTTTATCTAAATTTAACTTGTTTATTTTCTAAATCAATTTCGAATAAGTCTCTATTCGAGTCGATAAGTGAGCTAAGCTTGAGTAACTTATTTTTTCATATTATATATCACCACTTATTTGTTTATTTGGCAAATTTGAACCGAGTTTAATAAATTAATGAATTTTAAAATATGTTGAAGTTTGACTTATTTATTTCATAAATCGATCTTAAACTAATAAAAAATTACGTTCGAAATATTTAATTCATTTTATAACCCTACATTTAAGTGGGCACCATAGTTTTTATCTATGCACTTTTTTATTTAAACATTCTTTAACTCACATTTGTGTGACTTATTTCGAATGGTTTGTGAAGCAATGGAATGATACAAGATTAGTTTGGATCATGAAAATGAGTTAAACTGATTCGAAAACCAGAAGGCTTCCCGGGCCTTCAATGTTGCATCCCAAAAATCTTTCAAGGTTCCTGTGTTGAGTTCCACTGATCAAACTCTTTTCATTGAAGAAGTCATTTTGAATTTTGCCTGTGTGTCAAACAATAATTTATTTACAGTAACGGCTATCTCATTAGGGAAAATTTTATAACTATACAAAATAATTATTATTGAGAGTTTATAAGACCAATTTCATTGGTAAAATTCATTTTAATCATGTTAAAGTTAAATTTTAGTAGTGTTACTGTTATAGTAGTGAAATGTTATATTTTAACTGAACTACCATTTCCAACTACCAAACAAATTATAGAAATTGTATTGAGTAGAACAACATTTATCAGGAAAAACAAAAAGACCCGTTGAGGAAGAGTCAGTTTTACATTTGTAGAAAAAAAATGCGTTGTGCAATTAAAAATAAGATAAAAATAGCATCAAATCTGGATCATTGATTTGCTACAATCTAGGAGCATTAATCGGGATAATGGGCTATCAAACTAAATTTGGTAGAGAGTTCGACTTTAGTCAAATTTTGATAGGAGTGAAAACTTAGCATTGGAAAGCACGTTTTTGTCCAACCAACTAAATAACTATAGTTTTAATAACTGCTTTAGCATAACTGCTACAAGCTGCTCCAAGAGACACATTTTGAGCATTGTCCTAAAGCTTATATTGTCTCTCTCTATACGAATTATTTCAATCACAGATGATTCTAAATTACAATTTATGAGTTTCATAAAAATTTCAGAAGAGAGAGTTGCGAGTCCTCTATCGATGTTACCCACATAAACAATATAGAAAATAGAAACACGTAATTTTCATATCACTCTCATGAATGAAATGGACCCAAAAGACCTCTATTTATAGTGTATGGTAAAGATTATTACAATAAAATGCTTAGTTACAACTCATATATCATTACTAATTGCAACTACCAATTAAAGGTCCAATTTAATATTAAAACTCATAATACACAAATTAAAACATCCAACAGAGTCCCCTTGAATACATAACTTGATCTTCCTTGGCCTAGTTTCTTTGAGGACTTGAAAAAATTAGTTGCTTGCTCAAGCATTTTGTACTTGAAATTCAAATTAGACTTGTTTACAGCAAATGGAACTTGTGCTATTTTCCTGTGCTCTAAGGTGAAGTAAGAGAGAGATCTTTAGAACATGTATAAATAAGATTTTGAAAAGAAAGTGCAGAGAAGTCATGGTTTTCATAGAATAGATACCTTCTTTTCCCTTTGAAATTCTTTCATGGCTTATATAAGCATGACACAATAGTAAAATTGTTTTATTATAACGTAAAAGTCACGGGTTTATATCGCAAAAATAATCATTTAAGACTGCATACAGCATACATCTAATTCTTCATAGACTCCGTAATAACAGGAGCAGTAAGGTGTGACCATCTTAAGTAACGGGAGTCTCTTGCACTATCTAATCCTTTATAATATATATATATATATATATATATATATATTTAATTATAATAAAAACGAAGGTTTTAGTTGTCGCGCTTGCTTCATTGTATTTCAATGATGGGTCTCACAACATAAAATGTTGCAGTAAATTTTGTCTTGTAATAAAAATAGTTCCACAAACTTTAAGTATGAATTGATGAAGTTTGTCCTATTCTGATACACTAAGAATAATAAATCTCACACATAATGCGAACAACTAGTGTGTGTGTGTGTGTATGTGTATGTATGTATATATATATATATATATATAGATAGATAGATATTGGTGCAGTCATCTTACCACGGCATCAAGCTTATGACTAGAGAATACAATTTGACCTCATAAAACACTAGAATCCAAAGATTCTATTCAAGTACATAATCAAAATAAAACCAAAAAAAAAAGTGTGTTATGCTAGCGAATGTTGCATTGCTTGAAGAAAACAGGAAAACAAAATGCATTTTTAATATCACGAAAACAAGTTAATGGGTGACTGTCTAGTTTAATTGCAACACTCAGACATTTGCTTGTATTTCAATAGTCTCATCAAAGATGTCTACTTTTGTTGATTAATCATTGCCAATTTCTTGCTTAGAAGTCATATATGGATTTATCTAATACCAATTTCGTACTTCCAGACACACTCTTTGTATAAAGCTTTTTCTAATTATAGTGAAAAATATGGCTGTGGGTAGCATTACTTCAAGTCATATGGTGTGTCAATGGAGGACTTAATACAGGCTTTTGATTAGTAGGCCACTCCTCGTAAAACCTAGTTTTGAGTTTTCAAATGGGGTTTTGTGAAAAATGCAAGCATTAAAAGGGTGTTTGTCTGAGTGGGTGAGAGCTAAAATTGTGGGTCGCACTTTGAATCTTACAATTTTGACAACGAATCAAATTGTAGTGTTTCCAAAATTGCAAGTGTGACCCGCGATTTTGACTCTAAATCGTTCCGTCAAACAGGTCCTAAATTGCATTTTGCAAAACATAGTTTTGTGTGTGGTGTTTATCAAATCATCGTTGTAACATGAAATTTTGTAAAAATCACAAAATTTTCTTACAAGCCCTAATCATTGGCCCTTTGTACAATTAACTGAATAAAATCAAAAGAGTGAAAGTAAAAATTAATAGTGCGAAATTATTTTTACATTGTTTTTTATCAAATATCAAATAACAAATTGATTATACCATAATCAATTCTATGAAATTCATTTTCTATTAATCAGTCTCTAGATTATGAAGTTCTCCAAACGGACTATTAAATTGATTCAAATTTTAACTTAGAAATGCAACTTAATTGTATTTGGGTAAATTATATTATCCTTTTCTGATATTTCTGACAATTACACTAATCTCCTCTGAAGTTTTTGAAATTACATTGACGTTCTCTACTTTATCTGATAATATACAATACCTCATTCCGGTCAATTTTTCCTTCAAAATAACAAAATCACCCCTATATTTATTTATTTTATAATTTTCAATTTTGACTAATTTTTTGTTAAAACGTTTTTTAAAAGATTTTTTTATTATTTTATTTTAAAATAAATTTAAGGTAAATAACTTTTTTTATTTTATATAAAAATAAATTTAAGATTTTTATCAATATTTATTTGAAAATTGAAAAAAAAGGTCAAAATTTTAAAAATTGAAGGAAAAATTCATGAAAGGGGTAGTTTTATCATTTTGAGAGAAAAAAAATTACTGGAAAGATGAATTTGTATATTGTCAGGTAAAGCAGGGGAGGTCAGTGTAATTTTAGAAACTTTAAAAAAAGTCATTATAATTGACAGAAATCTCAAATGAGATCAGTATAATTTACCCTTTTATTTTCAACATAATAGACAAGTATTTAAACTTGGTAGAAATAATCTCTCTACTTATAAAGATTAACTTTTTTCAAACCTCACATTAACCTTATTCTCATGCATTAGACCAATCCTTTATTAATACTAAATTTTTTCAATTAACTCATTGCATCATTTGATTTACATCACTTACTAATTTCCTTCAATAATTGAAGAAGATCACAATGTGCAAATACTTTGTATTTTAATTAGTTTGTCAATTAAATAGCAATGTTCAATTGAAAAATGCTAGTTGGAGCAAATTAAAAATAGAAGGCACAATGTATCATAAATGATTGTGTAACTTTTCTGTAAATATTTTATATTTATAGTTATAAGCAGCATGTCTATAAATTATACCTAAGAGAATGAAGATATGAGTAGCAAGTTTTTGAGGACATTCTTATGAAAAAATACTTTTTTTTTTAAAAAAAAAGTAATGGATGAAATTTAGAGTTTTAAAATAAACTAAGATAATCGAGCTCAACTCGTGCTTAATTTGATTAGACTCGTTCAATATATATTAAAGTTTGTTAATTTATTGAAATTGGCATAATAAAATAATAAATACTTAAAATTTGTATGAAAAAAATTAAACTAATTGATATCTGTTTGAGTAGAAGTTCATTTGAGATCAACTCGAGACATAAATAAATCAAATTTAAATATAATTTAAACACATTTATTTTAACAAATAAAACTTGGGCAACCCTAATTGATTCAACTTATTTATAACCTACAAAATTCCTACTTTTTAAATAATATTTGGTAAAATATTAATTAAAAAAAGTAAAATTTCTCAAATCTTGGAGGGGACGGCCCTATCCCCCTTTGATGTAGGAAAATATTGTTGGATATATGTTTCGAAATTATTATAGGATTTTTTAATTTTTAAAGAGCTTATGTTAAATTTATTATTTTAGATAAATTTTTTATGTTTTTATTCTACATAATTTCTTTATTCTAATAGGATTACGATTTCCAAAATCTATATATAGGACTATAAGTACTCTAATAGTGATATCGTTGATATTTTTATATTAATAATTTTTTTTTAGAGATTTTATTCTCTCTTGGGGTTGATTATCTCCTGTTGTGGATATGACACGCTCGTCTCTATTGATAATGTTTTCTGCTACTATAGTAAATATTTGATTGGCTAGATGATAATTTATGAACATGAAATTATAAATTTTTACGATGATGTTTGTAGGAATAATATGTAACTCGTTCAGGGCCTCGTAAATAAGAGAATCATGAAGACAATATTTATTGCACTGAAGATGGAGCTCTTGGTCAACTTGTTCGTAGACACATTTTTATTCGAATAGCTTTGCCCAATTATAAAAGACTTTCTAACTTTGATGGTATGGTTTATGGTAATTTTTTTTTAATATTAGATATGTGATTTGGACTGTTATATAGAATATATGAAACTTTTAGAAGACAAAAAATTATTTTGAGTACAAAATAAGCTCATAGGAGTAACAAGAAGGCGGTGGTTTGTGTTGCAAAGGCGTAGATAAAGATAAAATAAGAAAAACACTCGTTAATAATAAAAAATGATGAGACTACTGATGAATAAATTTTTATCAATAAACTATCTATAAATTTTAGAAGATTGTTTTATTATAACGTAGAAGTCACGGGTTTATATCGCAAAAATAATCATTTAAGACTCCATACAGCATACATCTAATTTTTCATATACTCCATAATAACAGGAGCAGTAAGGTATGATCATCTTAAGTAACGGGAGTCTCAAGCACTATCTAATCCTTTATAATATATATATATATATATATATATATAATTATAATAAAAACGAAGGTTTTAGTTGTCGCGCTTGCTTCATTGTATTTCGATGATGGGTCTCACAACATGAAATGTTGCGGTAAATTTTGTCCTGTAATAAAAATAGTTCCACAAACTTTAAGTATAAATTGATGAAATTTGTCATATTCTAATACACTAAGAATGATAAATCTCACACATAATGCGAACAACTAATGTGTGTGTGTGTGTGTATATTGGTGCAGTCATCTTACTACGGCGTCAAGCTTATGACTAGAGAATACAATTTGACCTCATAAAACATTAGAATCCAAAGATTCTATTCAAGTACATAATCAAAATAAAACAAAAAAAAAAGTGTGTTATGCCAGTGAATGTTGCATTGCTTGAAGAAAACAGGAAAACAAAATGCATTTTTAATATCACGAAAACAAGTTAATGGGTGACTGTCTAGTTTAATTGCAACACTCAGACATTTGCTTGTATTTCAATGGTCTCATCAAAGAAGCCTACTTTTGTTGATTAATCATGGTCAATTTCTTGCTTAGAAGTCATATATGGATTTATCTAATACCAATTTCATGCTTCCAGACACACTCTTTGTATAAAGCTTTTTCTAATTATAGAGGAAAATATGGCTGTGGGTAATCTTCAAGTCAGATGGTGTGTCAATGGAGGACTTAATACAGACTATTGATTAGTAGGCCACTCCTCGTAAAACCGAGTTTTGAGTTTTCAAATGGGGTTTTGTGAAAAATGCAAGCGTTTAGAGGGTGTTTGTCTGAGTGGGTGAGAGCTAAAATTGTGGGTCACACTTAGAATCTTTTAACAACGAAGCAAATTACAGTGTTTTCAAAATTGTGAGTGTGACCCGTGATTTTGACTCTCAATCGTTCTGCCAAGCAGGTCCTAAATTTCATTTTGCAAAACGTAGTTTTGTGTGTAGGATTTATCAAATCATCGTTGTAAAATGAAATTTTGTAAAAATCACAAATTTTTCTTACAAGCCCTAACCCTAACCATTGGCCTTTGTACATTAACTGACTAAAATCTAAAGGGTGAAAGTGAAAATTTATAGTGCAAAATTATTTGTACAGAGTTTTTATCAAACACCAAATAACAAACTGATTATACCATAATCAATTCTTTGAAATTCATTTTCTATTAATCGATCTCTAGATTATGAAGTTCTCCAAACGGACTGTTAAATTCATGCAAATTTTAACTTAGAAATGCAACTTAATTATATTTTGGGTAAATTATATTGACCTCTCTTGAAATTTTTGACAATTATACTGATCTCTTCTGAAATTTCTAAAATTATATTGACGTTCCCTACTTTACTTGACAATATACAATACCTCATTCCAGTCAATTTTTTTTCTTCAAAATGAAAAAAATTACCCTTGTATTTATTTATTTTTATAATTTTCAATTTTGACCAATTTTTTGTTAAAACTTTTTTTAAAAGATTTTTTTATTATTTTATTTTAAAATAAATTTAAAGTAAATAACTTATTTTTATTTTATATAAAAATAAATTTAAGATTTTTATCAATATTTATTTGAAAAATGAAAAAAAAAATTGTCAAAATTTTAAAAATTAAAGAAAAAAAAACATGAAAATGATAGTTTTGTCATTTTGAAGAAAAAAATGATTGGAGAGAAGAATTTGTATATTGCCAAGTGAAACATAAGAGGTCAGTGTAATTTCAAAAACTTTAAGAGAAGTCATTATAATTGACAAAAATGTCAAAAAAAAGTCAGTTTAGTTTACCCTTATATTTTCAACATAATAGATAAATATTTAAACTTGGAAAAAATAATCTCTCTACCTGTAAAAATAACTTTTTTCAAACCCCACATTAACCGTATTCTCATGCATTAGATCAATCCTTTATTAATACTAAATTTTCTCAATTAACTCGTTGCATCATTTGATTTACATCACTTAATAATTTACTTCACATAATTGAAGAAGATCACAAAATGCAAATACTTTGTATTTTAATTAGTTTGTCAATTAAATAGCAATGTTCAATTGTAAAATGCTAGTTGGAGCAAATTAATAATAGAAGGCACAATGTATCATAAATGATTGTGTAACTTTTCTGTAAATATTTTATATTTATAGTTATAAGCAGCATGTCTATAAATTATACCTAAGAGAATGAAGATATGAGTAGCAAGTTTTTGAGGACATTCTTATGAATTTTTTTTTTTTTAAAAAAAAGTAATGGATGTATGAAATTTAGAGTTTTAAAATGAACTAAGATAATCGAGTTCAACCCGTGCTTAATTTGATTAGACTCGTTCAAAATTTTCTTGTAAAAATCAAACTTGAATCTATATTAAAGTTTGTTAATTTATTGAAATTGGCATAATAAAATAATAAATACTTAAAATTTGTATAAAAAAAATTAAACTACTTGATTTCGGTTTGAGTAGAAGTTCATTTGAGATCGACTCGAGGCATAAATAAATCAAATTTAAATATAATTTAAACATATTTATTTTAACAAATCAAACTTGGGCAATCCTAATTGATTCAACTTATTTATAACCTAAAAAGTTCTTACTTTTTAAATAATATTTGGCAAAATATTAATTAAAAAAAAAGTAAAATTTCTCAAATCTTGGAGGGGACGGCCCTATCCCCCTTTGATGTAGGAAAATATTGTTGGATATATGTTTCGGAATTATTATAAGATTTTTTAATTTTTAAAGAGCTTAGGTTAAATTTATTATTTTAGATAAAATTTTTATTTTTTTATTCTACATTATTTCTTTATTCTAATAGGATTACGACTTCCAAAATCTATATATAGGACTATAAGTCTCTAATAGTGATATCTTTGATATTTTTATATTAATAATTTTTTTTAGAGATTTTATTCTCTCCTGGAGTTGATTATCTCCTGTTGTGGATATGACATACTCGTCTCATTGATAACGTTTTATGTTACGTCAATTGGTATTACAGTAAAGATTTGATTGGCTAGATGATAATTTATGAACATGAAATTATAAATTTTTACGATGATGTCTATAGGAGATAATATGTAACTCGTTCAGGGTCTCGTACATAAGAGAATCACGAAGACAATATTTATTACACTGACGATGAGGCTCTTGGTCAACCTGTTCGTGGACACATTTTTATTTGAACAGCTTTGCGCAATTATAAAAGACTTTCTAACTTTGATGGTATATTTTATTGTAATTTTTTTTAATATTAGATATATGATTTGGACTGTTATCTAGAATATATGAAACTTTTAGAAGACAAAAAATATTTTGAGTAAAAAATAAGCTCATAGGAGTAGCAAGAAGGCGGTGGTTTGTGTTGCAAAGACGTAGACAAAGATAAAATAAGAAAAACACTCGTTCATAATAAAAAATGATGAGACTATTAATAAATTAATTTTTATCAATAAATTATCTATAGATTTTAGAAGATAAATCTAAATAAGCCAACTTGAAATTATGTTATAATGCTAGAACGCATCATCAAGAACAAATAAGAAACTTCAAAACCTGTTCAACATATAAGCAAAATTTGAAATTAATGAGATAACTTCATCTTATAAAATTGTAGACTTTAAATTATTGAAAGACAGACACATTCTTGCTATAGATTTTAAAGAATGTTTTAAACCGACTTACCTTCATTCTTTAAACTCTAAATATCAACCAACCACACCAACAAGATAAATGAGGATAAAATAAAAATTAAAGAAAAGAAAGAAAAGGCTTGACGATGATTATATGGGTGTTACGACATTCCGTCATTATCACCACTTTTGTCTTTTCAGACAGTAGTCTTAACTCTTAAGTGGTTCTTTCTTTCTTATCTTACTGAAAAGGGAAAAGTGGCATTCAAAAACAGGGACGTGAAGGAAAAAAGGGACGAGAGAGTACACTGATTGATCAAAAGGATAGCCTTTTTTTTTTTAAAGGCCAAGCTTGAAGGACCGTTATCTTTATTTGAAATTACAACTGCAATTGTCACTTAATGGGGTGACAAGCATCTTCATCACTTCTTGTCTTCTTTCTTCTTGTTAGTGATGGGCCTATCCCTCTGTTTTTTTCTTCTTTTCCTCTCTCTGATTTTCTTACTCTGAATCAAAATTTTATACCTTTTTATACCAATTGCAACTACCAATTAAAGGCCCAATTTAATATTAAAACTCACAATACGCAAATTAAACTTAAATTATTTTGTTTTTATTAAAACGTCCAACAGAGTCCCCTTGAATACAGAACTAGATCTTCCTTGGCCCAGTTTCTTTGAGGACTTGAAAAAATTAGTTGCTTGCTCAAGCATTTTGTACTTGAAATTCAAATTAGACTTGTTTACAGCAAATGGAACTTGTGCAATTTTCCTGTGCTCTAAGGTGAAGTAAGAGAGAGATCTCTAGAACATGTATAAATAAGATTTTAAAAAGTAAGCGCAGAGAAGTCATGGTTTTCATAGAATAAATACCTTCTTTTCCCTTTGAAAATTTTTCATGGCCTATGTAAGCACATCTCAACACAATAGTAAAAATTAATTTATTATAATGTAGAGGTCACACGTTTATATCGCAAAAATAACCATTTAAAACTACATATAGCATATATCCAATTCTTCCCAGACTCCGTAATGACAAAAGCAATCAGGTGTAGTTATCTTAGATAACGGGAGTCTCATTAACTATCTAATCATTTATAATATATATATATATATATATATATTTAATTATAATAAAAATGAAGGTTTTAGTTATCGCGCTTGCTTCATTGTACTTCGATGATGGGTCCCACAACATGAAATGTTGCAGTAAATTTTGTCTTGTAATAAAAATAGTTTCACAAATTTTAAGTGTAAATTGATGAAGTTTGTCATATTCTGATGCACTAAGAATGATAAATCTCAACTAATGTGTGTGTATATGTGTATATGTGTGTGTGTGTATATATATATATATTAGTGCAGTCATCTTACTACGGCATCAAGCTTATGACTAGAGAATACAATTTGACCTCATAAAACATTAGAATCCAAAGATTCTATTCAAGTACATAATCAAAATAAAACCAAAAAAAAGTGTGTTATGCTAGTGAATGGTGCATTGCTTGAAGAAAACAGGAAAACAAAATGCATTTTTAATATCACGAAAACAAGTTAATGGGTGACTGTCTAGTTTAATTGCAACACTCAGACATTTGCTTGTATTTCAATGGTCTCATCAAAGAAGTCTACTTTTGTTGATTAATCATTGCCAATTTCTTGCTTAATAAGTCATATATAGACTTATCTAATACCAATTCCATGCTTCCAGACACACTCTTTGTATAAAGCTTTTTCTAATTATAGTGGAAAATATGGCTGTGGGTAGCATTACTTCAAGTCAGATGGTGTGTCAATGGAGGACTTAATACAGACTTTTGATTAGTAGGCCACTCCTCGTAAAACCTAGTTTTGAGTTTTCAAATGGGGTTTTGTGAAAAATGCAAGCGTTTAGAGGGTGTTTGTCTTTGTGAGTGAGAGTTAAAATTGTGGGTCACACTTAGAATACTACAATTTTAACAACGAAGCAAATTATAGTGTTTTCAGAATCGCGAGTGTGACCCGTGATTTTGACTCTCAATCGTTCCGCCAAACATATCCTAAATTTTATTTTGCAAAACGTAGTTTTGTGTGTAGGGTTTATCAAATCATCGTTATAAAATGAAATTTTGTAAAAATCACAAACTTTTCTTACAAAGCCCTAACCCTAACCATTGGCCTCTGTACATTAACTGAATAAAATCAAAAGGGTGAAAGTGAAAATTTATAGTGCGAAATTATTTTTACAAGAGTTTTTATCAAACACCAAATAACAAACTGATTATACCATAATTAATTCTCTGAAATTCATTTTCTATTAATCGATCTCTAGATTATGAAGTTCTCCAAATGGACTGTTAAATTCATGCAAGTTTTAACTTAGAAATGCAACTTAATTATATTTTGAGTAAATTATATTGACTTCTCTTGAGATTTTTGACAATTACACTGATCTCCTCTGAAATTTCTGAAATTATATTGATGTTTCCTACTTTACTTGACAATATACAATACCTCCTTCTGGTTAATTTTTTTCTTCAAAATGATGAAAAAATTACCCCTGTATTTATTTATTTTTATAATTTTCAATTTTGACCAATTTTATTTTAAAATAAATTTAAGGTAAATAACTTATTTTTATTTTATATAAAAATAAATTTAAGATTTTTATCAATATTTATTTGAAAAATGAAAAACAATGTCAAAATTTTAAAAATTAAAGAAAAAAAAATATGAAAGAGATAGTTTTGTCATTTTGAAGAAAAAAATGATTGAAAAGAGGAGTTTGTATATTGTTAAATAAAGCAGAAGATGTTAGTGTAATTTCAGAAACTTAAGGAGAAGTCATTGTAATTGACAGAAATCTCAAAGAATATCGGTATAATTTACCCTTGTATTTTCAACATAGTAGATAAATATTTAAACTTGGTAAAAATAATCTCTCTACCCGTAAAAATAACTTTTTTCAAACCCTACATTAACCGTATTCTCATGCATTAGACCAATCCTTTATTAATACTAAATTTTTTCAATTAACTCATTGCATCATTTGATTTACATCACTTAATAATTTACTTCACATAATTGAAGAAGATCACAATATGCAAATACTTTGTATTTTAATTAGTTTGTCAATTAAATAGCAATGTTCAATTGTAAAATGCTAGTTGGAGCAAATTAATAATAGAAGGCACAATGTATCATGAATGATTGTGTAACTTTTCTGCAAATATTTTATATTTTTTACCTTTCACCTGGACAAATGATTAAATTCTAACTCCATAGTTATAAGCAGCGTGTCTATAAATTATACCTAAAAGAATGAAGATATAAGTGTAGCAAGCTTTTGAGGACATTCATATGAATTTTTTTTTTTTTAAAAAGTAAAGGATGAAATTTAGAGTTTCAAAATGAACCAAGGTAATCGAGTTCAACTCGTGCTTAATTTGATTAGAGTTGTTCAAAATTTTATTGTAAAAATCAAACTTGAATATATATATATATATATATATATATATATTAAAGTTTGTTAATTTATTGAAATTGGCATAATAAAATAATAAATACTTAAAATTTGTATTAAAAAAATTAAACTACTTGATATCGGTTTGAGTAGAAGTTCATTTGAGATCAAATAGAGGAATAAATAAATCAAATTTAAATATAATTTAAACATATTTATTTTAACAAATCAAACTTGGGCAACCCTAATTGATTCAACTTATTTATAACCTAAAAAATTCCTACTTTTTAAATAATATTTGGCAAATTATTAATTAAAAAAAGTAAAATTTCTCAAATCTTGGAGGGGGCGGCCCCTATCCCCCTTTGATGTAGGAAAATATTGTTGGATATATGTTTCGAAGTTATTATAGGATTCTTTAATTTTTAAAGAGCTTATGTTAAATTTATTATTTTAGATAAAATTTTTATGTTTTTATTCTACATAATTTCTTTATTCTAATAGGATTACGATTTCCAAAATCTATATATAGGACTATAAGTCTCTAATAGTGATATCTTTGATATTTTTATATTAATAAATTTCTTTTTAGAGATTTTATTCTCTCTTGGGATTGAATATCTCCTGTTGCAAATATGACATGCTCGTCTCATTAATAATGTTTTCTGTTACGTCAGTCAGTTGGTATTGTAGTAAAGATTTGATTGGCTAGATGATAATTTATGAACATGAAATTATAAATTTTTATGATGATGTCTATAGAAGATAATATGTAACTCGTTCATAGTCTTATATATAAAAGAATCTAAAGACAAAGATAAAATAAGAAAAACACTCGTTCATAATAAAAAATGATGAGACTACTGATAAATAAATTATCTATAAATTTTAGAAGATAAATCTAAATAGGCCAACTTGAAATTATGTTATAATGTTAGAATACATTATCGAGAACAAATAAGAAACTTCAAAACCCGTTCAACGTTTAAGCAAAATTTGAAATTAATAAGATAACTTCATCTAATAAAATTACAGGCATTAAATTATTGAAAGACGTGCACATTCTTATAATAGATTTTAAAAATTATTTTAAACCAACTTAGCCTTATTCTTTAGACTCTAAATATCAACCAACCACACCAATAAGATAAATGAAGATAGAATAAAAATTAAAGAAAAGAAAGAAAAGGCTTGACGATGATTATTTGGGCGTTACGACATTCCGTCATTATCATCACTTTTGTCTTCTCAGACAGTAGTCTTAAGTGGTTGTTTCTTTCTTATCGTACTGAAAAGGGAAAAGTGACATTCAGAAACAGGGACGTGAAGGAAAAAAGGGCCGAGAGAGTACACTGATTGATCAGAAGGATAGCCTTTTTTTTTTTTTAAAGGCCAAGCTTGAAGGACCGTTATCTTTATTTGAAATTACAACCGCAATTGTCATTTAATGGGGTGACAAAGCATCTTCATAACTTCTTGTCTTCTTTCTTCTTCTAGTTAGCGATGGGGCCTATCCCTCTGTTCTTTTCCTCACTTCCTCTTTGTGATTTTCGTACTCAGAATCAAAATTTTATACCTTTTTTTTGTTATATTAACTTCATTATACTAATCCACTCTTTGTTAACGAGATATTTTGAAAATCTCATTAGATGTAATTGTGGTGAATTTAATTTACGAACTTTATATTTATGACACGTCTTGTGAATCAATTCACTCACTATCCAGACTTTAAAATTTTATAAGAGTAAATTATACTGATATTTTTTAAATTTTTTTACAATTACACTGATCTCTCTGATGTTTTAAAAATTCTACCGATCTTTTTTATTTTACTTGACAATATATAGATAGTCAATTCCGGTCAATTTTATTTTTCAAAATGACAAAACTATTCCTATATTTATTTATTTTACATTTTTCCATTTTGACTAATTTTTTAAACTTTTTAAAAATATTTTATTTAAAACTAAATTTAAGATAAATAACTTATTTTATTTATATAAAAATAAATTTAAAAATTTTATCAATATTTATTTAAAAAAATGAAAAAAAAAACAAAATTGGAAAAATGTATAAAAAAAAAAAGAAAAGGACAATTTTTTTAATTTTTGAAAACAAAAAAAAAATTAACTGAAAAAAAATATTTATAATTTATTATGTAAAATAAAAGAGATCAGAGTAATTTAAAAAATCTTAATAAAAATCAGTCTAATTTAAAAAAATATAAAAAAATTAATATAATTTATTCATAAAACATTATCTGCAATACCACTAATAAAAGAATAATAATGGGCTCCCTTTCCTTCGTGTGGAAACCCATGGTGCTTTCTGGGCCCTGATGGTAAAAGTGTCAAGAAAACAAATGCTTGCGGACAAATGGAGCAGGTCCTGTGTGGGCTATTATATCAGATGAGCTGGATGGGGGGAGGGGGGGGACCGAATCTGCTCACATTGTAATTTGTGTAACATTACATAGAAAATATATAATGATATAATAATTAAATAAAAAAAAAACATGATCCCTCATCTGTCTTTGGGAGGAGAAGCTGTCCATGCTTGTGGTGGTTGGGGTGTTGTTCTGTTACTTTTAAACCACTATTTTTATAAAAAGTGAGGCTACTAAATGACCCCCTTTATAAGATTTCTCTACATTCTCATTCTAAGACAAGGCTCTTTTCAAGTATGTGTGTGTATATATAAATATATATTATATTACAGTGAAATGATAATTTTACCCTTTAGTCATCAATTTATTATTATATACGTCGTTTATCTTTTTATCGTGTTTAATTTTTAATTTTGTCCCATCATATCTAATATACATCTTTTTCTTCATTTATTTATATATTGTTATTTATAATATTATCGGTTGGTCTTTTTTTTATTGATGTTTTATTTATATTTTATTACTTATATTTATAAACTTGTCATTTATTTTTTGATTAATCATTTTATCCATTTTTTATTATATACTTATTTACAGACTTGCCATTCATTAATTCATGAAATTTTATTAAATATTTAAACAAAATAGGATTTGCCCTTCCTCTCTTAATTTTTTTGATATATCCATATGAATTCTTCTAAATTTTAATATTTTTAATTTGACTCCCCTTAATTAAAATTTACCAATCCGTCACTGATTATAACTATAACAATACTTAATTTAACTTAATAATTATAAATTCAATAAAACCTTTTATTGAATTGTCAATTTATCTAATATTTGAATTTTTTTTTATATAATTATTACAACTTAAATTTCTTAATACACACAAATAGTAGTTAAGTTCCATCCCCATCAGTATATCAAAAAAAAATATTGTCATTTTAAGAAAGAAAGTTCTAATAATTTATAATCAATTCTAAATATAGTCTCTCACAAACTAATTATGCATAGAGAAAAGTACTCCGTGAAGAAGCGAAAAAGGAGTTTTATGTTTGATAAATATAATATCAAATATTAAATTTTAAAAAAATCTTATTTCTAGAAAAAACTCATAGAATTTCAAAATAAATTTAGGATTTTTGTTTTTATTCAAATAATTTGATATAAAATTTGATGGTCAAATCCAATATAATTAAAAGATTAAATTTTCAAATATATATATATATATATGTGTGTGTGTGGCAATATTTGATTCGCAATAGAAGATACGAACCAAAATTCTCCTCTGCACAGATTAATTTTCCAAGCGTTTTTAGATGGCCTCTCATTTATGATAGAATCATTTATATTCATATGTGATGTTTCTTTGTCCGTCTGACTCCATTTAATATGCAGTATTTTTATTTATTTTTGGAATCTGTCTCTCTCTCTCTCTGTCTCTCTCTCAACTACAGTTTCATTACACTGTGTTGCACTGTCAGTCTCATGTGCAATATCCTCAACTGAACCTTCATCAGCCACTAACTCAATACTCTAAATAACTCTCTTACTTCAATTATATCCTCTAATCTATCTCTAGCTACCACATTGTTCACCACAAGTTCCAGCGCACTATGCCCTACCCACCACGGCTCAGTACTCTGCAGAGAAACCCACCGGTGTCCTTCTTCTGCTTATAGATTTCAGCTCACAAGCCATTCAAACTAAGCCATTTCTCATTATATACATGTCTGACATGTAATTTGTGGTTCAGACCTGGGTTTTCTGAAATGGGTTTGAACAGATCTTTATGGCTGATTTTGCACTGTTGGGTTTTTGTAGTTTTGTGTTTGAAAGCTCGCTGTGATAGTTCAGAGGTCTCTTTGAAGTTCTTGAAGACCCCTCGTACATTCTCAAATCTGAATTCAGCTACATTTGCTTTTGAAGTTTTGACGGGTGCTAATGGGGACACTTGCGCAAATTGTACCACCAATTGTAAGGTTAGTTAATGCTGCAATTCTGTGTGTGAATGCTTAATTGATTTGATTTGTGGGTCTTTCTTGCGTTTGTGTGGATGTGATTAATGATTTATATGTTAATGTGGGTAGTTGGAGTTAGTTAGTCCTATTTGATGCCATGGACCTTTGGGGATCTCTACTTTTTAATTCTGTACTCTGAACAAGTCACCAGCATATCTATTTTTAATTTCAGATGTAATAGGTTTGAGGAATTTATTACGAATCACTTGACAAAACCTTGATTTCCCATTTGTTCAAAAATTTTATTGTTCGAGAATGAGGTTCATTTACTGAAAAACTAGAATTTCCCAGAAGCAATATACTTGCAATTTCCGGGAATCCATCCAAATGCCAAGTTGCTTGACTTGAATAATTTCGCGGCTATTTTATTTATTTATTTTTGACATCTTCCTAGCTGGGTAGGCTAAAATTGAAGAAGGGGCCTCATAGTTTCATTCTGTTGCATTCTTACCCTTTTTTTTTTTTCCTTTTTTTTTTTTTATATTCATTGATATTGTTATAATATCTGTATTTTTGTGTGTATGTACTGTGCATGCAGCTGGATGATAGCATACCTTCAGATTGTGAAACAGGAGAAGTTTCTTACACAGGGTTGCAGGATGGAAATCATACATTTGAGGTCTGCACCAATCGGTCGCAAGGAGTTGGCTGCGCCAGTCATAACTGGATTGTTGGTTAAGAAACCATCCTTTATTTTCTATGAGCTCTTCTTGCTAATATTTTTGACAACTTCTTTGTTTAACAATGTATCATTCAAGTTTATAGAAAGTTTCATCACTTTAAATTCCTTCCACATTCAAAAGAAAACCAAATTTCTGTAAAACTGTGTACACATGAAATCGTGTCTCCCTCAATGTTCTTTGGCGGAAAATGATTAAATCGGACTATCATATTGGCTTGCTTTCTTTCTTTTCTTTTTTCCAATCCCCATGAGTTACAATAGGACAAACCAAGGATCAAAATATCGTTTCGATGTATAGTTTCGGTCTGTCCGAAAACGGAAACGTTTCGGAAATATAATGCAAACGGAGAAAAAATTGGAAACACAACCTAAAATTTATTTATTTATACAAATAAGCTTATTTATTGAATATTTGTGCATGTTTAAGGCATATACATTATATTCATGATAAATGACACTAATTCATAATAAATGACACTAATTCATGATAAATAACATAATAGACATATATTATGTAATATCCACGAATTAAATAATTTAACGCAAGTTACATATAAAATAAAAAGTAAAACAAATAACGATTTAAACCTATTATAATTAGTAACTTAGTATTAAAATAGTTGTTTCTCTACACTTTATTTTTCCTACTACTTTTCTATTATTTTAGGAAAAACAATAGAAATATCTTCTTGTAATTTTGAGTCTTAATCCTTGAAAAATAAATGGATATTATTTTTTACTAACTTCTAGAAATGTTGTTGATACAAAAGAAATGTTTCCTCTGATTCGGTATGTTTCCACGGAAACAATTTTGTTTCCATGGAAACATATGAATTTTGATATTCCACTAGTGTTTTGTTTCAGTTCTCTGAGAAACGAAAACGTTTCGGCCATTTCGATGGAAAAGAAACGAAATTTTGATCCTTGGGACAAACTCTAACTTCTTCCGACATATGACTGTTAGAGAAAAGACCCTGCCGCCTTTTCTTTTTCCCCTTCTCTTCTTCTCCAATTCTTTTGATTGCCTTTGAATTGAAATCATATCACATAAAAACACAATTATACTCTACTTGGAGTTTAATGGTAAGAGGCATCTTAACTTATCAAAAAATAAATAAAATGTTAAGAGGTGTGTTATCATGCCATTCAAACACCAAGCCTTTGCTTTTAAGTTAGTCTAAAACACACCCTAGTTATACAGAATGTTGGGTTTCCAAAATTATGAAGCATGGGGACACTGTATATTAATCTCAAATTCGTGTTTCTATAGGGTGGGAGTTTTTCTGGCTTTAAAAATTCTATGGAATTCTTTCTAAATATGGTCGTACTACCTTATCTTTGCAGACACGGTTCCCCCTACAGCATATGTTACATCTTCAACATCATTTACAAATGCTCCAAATATTTCTGTAAATATTTCATTCAGTGAACCTTGTACTGGTGGAGGTGGATTTGGGTGTTCGTCGGTGAATACCTGCAACGTGAGTAGCTGTCCAAATGAAATTCAGTAGACATCTCAATAGTTTCTGCATTCTTTGTTCTGTGCTTGTATATAATAACTTCAAATTTGTTCATAAACTGTTGTTTTATGATAGGTTGGCTTCTTCACTTTTTTATTCCCTTAATTGTTTTAAGTTGATAAACAAGGGTAAGTTTAAATTCACATAAGTACGATCAATCATGTTTACGGGACATAAAGATAATGTTGAAGTATCTCCCTGGCCAAATTGCCAAGAGAACTTTCTAAAATACTTAGAAATAAATTTAAATGAATCATAATTCATTGAAATCCCTTGTTTCAAGTATGATGTGTACTATCATTAATTCTTTTTTTCCTAGTGCACTTCTCTTAATTCATGATAGGTTTCTTCCTTTTCTTTTTTCTTTTAATTATTATTTCTTAATTTCTTGCGATGTTTTCCATTCATACTTATAAAAAAATGAGAGGATTTTTCCCATTTATAATATTTTCCACAACATCAATCTATCATTGCCAAGGCAATTAAGCATAAAATAACATGGGCAATTATAAGGACACCCCTTGTAGTTTCACTCATTTTTACTTAATCCCTTGTAATTTGAAAGTCGACATACCTTGCTCGGCTTTTTGGCTAAGATCAAGTAGTATCTGTTCTTATCAGTTTAATATATGATACGTGGGCCATCAGCTCACATGATATTAAATTAATTTTTTTAGGGGAGAGGCCCATCACAATAGCTTGCTAAGGGGGTTTATGTGCGTCACCCACGAATTGCACTATAGCACGGGCCTGGCGCACCCACTTCAATGTGTGTAAAATACTGATAAAAAAATTTAAAAGCCGACAAAGACACCCCTTCATGTGTCAAAAATTAAATTCGGATGATAGATACAAAATACATTTCTAACACATGAAGGGGTATATTTTTTTGACTTTTAAACTAAAGGGCTCAAGAGAAAATGAGTGAAATTATAGGGAGTGTTTGTGTAATTCTCCCTAAAAAGAACTCGACTTGTATAGGTTCTCTTATAAGTGATGTCTTGCTGACTGAAGAATGCATCAAATTCTAATGAGTAAATGTCCATCTCTTCACAGATCCTTGTCTATGGTGCTGGCCGAGTTATACCAACTACCTTCAACATTCTTCAGCCAAACCTCAAATTTTCTCTTATAGTGAGTTTGTCTTCAAACATTCAATTCGGGAGAGTGATTTTGGTGATGGATACAAATTTCTGTACAGACAAAGCTGGAAACAAATTTACTAGAACAGAAAACTCAAGTTTTTTTGTGCATTTTGGTGAGTCTGATTATTCATTCTACATGTATAATGTAAGATTATCTCTCTCCTAAAAAACGTGATAATTCTTGTAAATGACTGTAGTTCTTTTAGTTAAATTGTTGTTTGTGATCTAAACTATTCTCATTTATTTCTACTCAGTTTTGCCCATATTAAAGGAATTAGCTATCTACTGCATTGTCTATGTTACTAACTATACATGGGTAATTCACCATGAAATGTTGATGAATGCCTCACTATTTTCACTTTCTGAAAGCTGTTGGGCATAGATTTTGATAGAAGAAGATTATTCAAAGAATTTTTGTTTAGAGGAAAAAGAATTTCACATACTTGTCTTAAAGATATAACAATTTTCATTGATATCAATTAGTAATTCAAGTTTTTCTGATATTTTGGTGGTCGGATCCTACAGATAGAAGAAGTGTGTTTGTCAACCTGAGGACTCATGTTCCTCAAAGGCTTCTTCAACTTAATGGTGAAACAAGAACCGTGCAAGCAACTAATAATTATAAAAACCTTAAGGTGTATCTGTACTTTTCAGTGCCTGTTCTCAATACATCTGCTGAAATTTTGAAGTCTCTCCACACAAGTCAGTGCTCTCTTCTTCCAATTAGTGGAAATAGCCTCAGAAATCGCAGATTCGGCTTTCAGGTTGAAGATATATCAAGCGTGGCCATAGTAACTGTCAGCCTTGATTCGAACTTAACACTGAGCAGACAAGGGACCCCAGTTTCTCCCATTGCACCAGTTACTTTCCTTTATGGTACATATTACATCTGGCTGAATACTTTATGAAGAAAGAACCTATCGTATTATTTTGAATGGAATAAAACCAGAACTCCTTTCTTTTCTCCTTTGAAATATAATGATGGATGAGAAGTTTGTATATTCCATGTAAATGATATAGTATTGTTTCTGGGGATGCATATTTGAGATTTGGTTGGTTTTTCCTAACATGGAATGGGTTTTACCTTCAGATTCCCAGAGGCCTGCTGTGAGGTTAAGTACAACATCTAAAATGAGGACAAGAAAAAAAAAAATCCCAATATTGATAAAGTTCATGAAACCTGTATTTGGCTTCAACTCTTCCCATATCTCTATCTCTGGAGGACATTTGCAAAGGTAACTGATTTTCTATACAAACATTTGGCATTCAAATAAGCAAATATAAATTCCATGTGGATAAAAAAATATGCATGCCTTTTTGTGTATCATCTGTTTATACATGCTGGGAATCCATTAAAATATGTCACTCTTTAGAGCGAGTTTCAAGTTAGTGAAGGGCAACAGCATTAGAACTAGTTCACTACTTAAATGATTATTTTCCTTTTTATGCACTTGTCTAGCTTTACTGAAGTGAGTAGAAGTATATATGCTGTGAAGATACAAGCAGATGACCATGTCATATCTGTCAGTGTTCCTGAAAACATAACTGCGGATGTTGCTGGAAACCAAAATATAGCATCTAATGTTCTTCAAGTGAGGCACTGTAAGGGTTCCATCTATTTTGCTTTTTGACAGGTCACTTATTGTAGGATGTCTGAATCATTTAGGAGCATTCCTTCTTTAAATTTTTTGGTGATTCCTGATCTGATCAGCTGACAATTTACAGATTCTGTACCTGTAATGTCTTTGGTGCTTTCCACCTTTGCAACCGCTGTTTTTGTAGTGACATCTTCAGCTGCGGGTCTGCTCACTGTTTCGACTGTGAGCCTTCAATCTGTTGGGGCAATTTCAAGACCTTCTTCTTTGACATCTGATCCTGCAAGGAATCTATTTGTAATACAACTCTCTTTCAACACTTACTAGATCACTGGATTACTTTATCATACCATGATCTCTTGGGATATGACTTCAAATGTTTTTTTAAGATCAAAACTTAGTATTGACTATGTATTGGTGCCCCTGTTGCCTGTCAATAATGCAGAAAAAAACAGAAAAGAAATTTAGCACTTTCGATTATTGAGTTTCAAAATTCCATAGTTCTTTTCTTTTTATCTGTATTCTTAGCCATCAAACAAATCATAATGGACTGCTGAAATAAGAAATCTGTACTTCAAATTTAGTTTTACTTTTAACATATCTCTCTTCACACCCCCACCAAAAGATAACCACCCTAAAACTCTCTCTCTCTCTGGGAAAAAAAAGAACCACCCCCCACCCGCCCCCCAAAAAAAAATGTGTATCTTGCAGTTGATGGTCCAACATGTGCATTGTACTAGCAACCATCTTGTAAATTACTAGATAAAGTGTATTGCTTAGCATCTCTGATGTTTTTGAGACAAAGAGAGCCAATTTAATGAGAAACAGTTGAAGTTAATTATTTAAAAACAAGGAAGGATATATATATATATATATATATATATATATACACACACACACACACAGAAAATTTCTTTTTTGGCATAAGCTTAGGGATTCTGTCACTAAACTTTCATGTATAGTTAGAATGTAGTTAGTGTGTAGACTCCTTGATAAATGGTTGATGACCTGTAAATAATTATCTTTAACTGAAAAATGGGCTCCATGGAGTACTCTTAATTTAGAAGATCTAAAAGGACAGAAAATTATATCGAATTAACTATAACATAATCATCATTGAACTAATTTCCCTTTTTCTATTTTGTTTTATTACAGAGAGTGGCATTCCACATCCAGGTTTTTGCGCTGTCTAGATGGTTGGAAGTTAAATTGCCAGTTGAATATTATGAATTTTCCAGAGGTTTACAGTGGAGTATCCCCTACTTCTATCTCCCATGGGAAACAGCGGACATGCAGCCAGTCATGGTTGGTTCAAGTTCACCTGCCCAGTCACATTTATATGGTTCAAAAAATCATGATTCAGGAATTTTCAATAACGTGCAACCAGTAGAAGAACATTTGGATATGGCTACTCCAGTCTATGGATTGCCGCTTACTCCAATGGAATACAGATCATTTTTTGAGGTCAGTAAACCCTTAACTTTTCCTGAGACGTCTCTTTTTAACTTCTTTCATATCTTTCCCTTTCCTGATAGAAAGTGTTTCTTACTAGCAGAGCCAAAATATCAAACCTGCAGCTGAGTATATTATGGATCCACGAAACTTAAATGGGTAAGTCAGTGGAATGTGTCATCCTCTGTCTATTTCATTATGAATTCTTGAGCTGCTGAATGGTTTTTGGAGAAATGAGTGAAGTGGAATTCCTCTATAAACACTAAATGATCGAGGAAAGAACTCTTTTGAGATGATGGAGAAATATTCGATTAAAACTATATGATAAATTGGGAAGTGCAAAGTCCAATGCAGTGGTCTTCAATCAAAATATTACCATTTGCAGTAAAGGACATTAATTTGGTCACCATGTTTTACCTCCCTTGAATTCAAGTGCTAAGAAAGATTCTTTCATTTGTTATCATATCGGATTAACTTTTTTTCTTTTAGGTGGAGGGACTTCAATAGAAGCATGTTTTGGTTAGCTGTGGTTGGTGGCAGCTTGATACTGTTGCACGCTTTACTCCTTTTTATCTTAAAACTCAGGAAGAAAAACTCAGAAATAAAGAGTTATGGAGCACTCATATTGCCGAGATTTGAAATATTTCTTATAATTCTTGCACTGCCTTGTATTTGCAAAGCCTCAGCAGCTCTAGTTACAGGTACCTCTTGAATTAGTAATCTATATAACCCCTAATTTAACCTGTTGGCCCTTGAGTCGAAGCTGTTTTTTTTTTAAAAAAAGAATTAAATATAATTTGATAGTTGTAGTGCAAAGATGACAGCATCTAGCTTTTAATGTTAGCATCCATCAAACTTGTAACTTTCAGGTCACTATTAACAATTTTATTAGAAGGATCCCCACTTTACTGGTTATAAACTACAATATGATGCATGTATGATGAATCATACCAGATAAAGATTAATTCATGATTGAAGTGAAACCTTACTAATATTGGGGAAGCACCCAGTGGTGCTGATTTATCCAATTTCGTGTATCTATCACTCAACTCTGAATACTTGTGACTTCAGCTTCTAAATGATGCAACTTATCAAATCTTGCTTATGTTTTGCCTTTGATTCAAACAGTGTTGGAATTAGGGATAATTTGTTATTTCGTACAGTTTTATTAATTTTCCAAATCTGTTACTTCAATTGACCTGTCTGGAAGTTTCCTGCAATTTATTTATCTGTAGCTATATTCTGAAACATATTGTGTAATATTCTATTAGCATCCATTCCCATACTGTGATACACTGCGATACTATTCCTTGTTCACAGACATGATTTTTTTGAGAAAAATCTTAACTAATTGGAGTTCAGTACACAAACTCTCTTGTGCTATCTCTTTCTAGAGCCAGATACTGCTCTGTAAATTCCTGTTGTGAAACACTATTTCAATAAGAAAATAAAATTGGTTCAATTGTTACAATTGCCTCAAACTATTTGAGATCAGCTACGCAAATCCCATTTTGCCACAATACTAAGTCAAAACAAATATAATTTTGTGAGACACATCAACATTATTTTAAAAGTTACCTTGATCCATCCTAGCAAGATATATTTCTGTATATGAGGCACTTTATTATTGCATGGTCTAGTACAGTAATCTTTGCCACAAATCAGAATCAGTCCTCATTTCTAGTTATATAGCCCTACATTGAGTCCAAAACTATGCTGACTTCATTTTTATTTATTTTCATGGTTCAAGGAGGAGCATCTTCAGGGGTTACAGTTGGCACTCTGCTACTGGGTGTTGCATTTTTTCTCCTCCTAGCCTTATTCTTGTTCCTCTCTATTGGAATTACATTTGGAAAGCTGCTTCAATATAAGGAAGTACATCGGGAGGGCCAGAAATTTCACTGGTACCAAGATATTATTCGGGTAACCCTGGGTCCTGGTAAAAGAGGCCAATGGACATGGAAGAATCAGCCCAATTCTATTTGTCTGGCCATTTTAGGTCCTCTATTCGAAGATCTAAGGGGCCCCCCCAAGTACATGCTCTCTCAGATTGCTGGGGGAAATCAACGGAAGCATGGTGATAGAATCATTACCTCTGATGATGAGACAGAAGATGCAGAAGCACCTTTTATTCAAAAGCTGTTTGGAATTCTCAGAATATACTACACGCAGCTTGAATCTGTGAGACGGGTTTCTCTTGGAATTGTAGCTGGTGTCTATTCAGAGAATTGGTCTTCTAGAACTCCAACAATTACCTTACTATGCATCACCTCTTTTCAGCTATTCTTCCTTGTTCTTAAGAAGCCTTTTATTAAGAAAAAGGTTCAGTTGGTTGAGATCATCTCAGTTAGCAGTGAAGTGGGCATTTTTGCTACTTGTTTGGTTCTCTTAGAGAAGGAATTTTCAGCAGGTGACCAAAAAAAAATTGGCATCTTCATGCTTGCACTATTCTTAATTGCTTTTTTAGCCCAAATGGTCAATGAATGGTATGCATTATACAGACAGACGAAGCACCTAGACCCTGCCAATGAATCTTTCTTATCGGGGTTGAAAGCAGCTTCAATTGGATTTCTGCTATTTGTTGTTCCACAGAAGCTGATCAAAAACATGGACAGCAGTTTTCTGGAGATGCAAACTGGGGAGACCCCATCTGCTGTTGAGAGGTACGGGAGTTCTGGGAGTACTAGGAGCTCTGGGAGTAGGAGCTCAGGTATAACTGATAAACCATGGCAGAAACAACTTAGAGAACTAGCAAAGGCTAGCTTTAGCAAAGATCGAAGTGGAGTTCGAACTGATCCTTCAACTAGTAACACTAGTAACATGACCACATGGAGCGGGGTCTGGGGTGGAAAGAGAAGTGGGAGCTCGTCTGTAACTTCGTCATCAGATTTCAAGTCGAAACCAAGAGGGCTGTACAAAGATTTAGAAGCTATTTTTGCATCCAAGTCAAACATAAACAATACTCCATAATATTCCATCTTTCAGCAGCTGAGGTACAGCTAACACAACTAGTAACCTTTTGAAAATTTCTGCAGACTTTTAGCTTGGGTGTCTTGAGTAGTCATGTAGGCCAGTTACATATGTGACAAAGCTGTAATGAATTATATACATTGAATATAAAGGTTGGAACTCATTTAAGTTCCACTTACATTCCATCTGAAACATTATTTCTTGTTCTCTCTCTCTCTCTCTCTCTCTCTCTCTCTCTCTCTCTCTCTCTCTCTCTCTCTCACACACACACACACACAAGTTTATACTTCTGTAGTAGTTCTACCATCAATCTAGTGCATTTCAACTATGTGTACTAAAGTCTAATCCACTACTTAGGCAGAAGGAACTGTATTTCATGCCAGTGTTGGTTTGGCTTACTAAGGATGCTGGGTGGGGTAGATTATCTCGACAGGCCAGCCCATTCAACTCTTTAAAACCTAGGTGTTAAGGAGAGGAGAACTTAAGCCTTATAGACGGCACAGATGGGCTTGACACAGACGGTGTGGGACATTTCAACACACCTCCTGAACTACAACAGCCTTGACACTCGGCATGCTGGACAACTTGCCCAACCTGGTTCTGATACCACTTGATAGGTTCAGCCCATTCAACTCCTTAAAACTTAAGTATTAAGAAGATGAGAACTTAAGTCTTATAGACGGCATAGATGGGCTTGACACGGATGATATGGAACATTTCAACATATTAAGATAAATTTGAACTTTTGACATTATTTCCCCACAAATTGGGTTTTTGAAGGTTTATACCAACAGTGTTTTGCAATAATAAATGGTATAGATATTAGACAGCCAAAACTGATTTGGCTTTTTCTTTGTTTTTCGGACATTTGGTTGAGAATTTGTTACACCTTGTTTGGATGGAAAAATAGAGGGGAAAAAGAAAAAAGAAAAAGGAAGGATCCTTTTCCCACAACGAGATTTTAAAGTGGAAGGGATGGAGAAGAAATGAATAGATGGAGAAATTCCCTCGTGCTCAGTTTCCTTTTCTTCTCAAAACAGAAGATGAAATGAAAGAAAATGAGTTGGCAATTACCCTTCTCTCTCCCTGTCCCCTTTCTGTCTTTGAAAAAAAAAAAATAGCATCCTGCCCATTTTTATTACACAACAATAAAGGATTATTTTTCTTTATTTCCCCCAGATAACTACAAAATGTAGGAAGGGAAAGTGACTTTCTTACTTATTTATTTATTAAAGCCAATTACTTTTCTTAAACTTTGAAACAAAAAAATATTATAATTTTTTCTTATAAAAAGGGCTATTTAAAAAGATCAAACTGTGTCCACTCTCATTAAAGAATATGGTTTTTTTATTGAAAAAATCAATTTCATGTAATTTAACTTCTCATATTTTAAGTATCTTTTAAAACAAATATAAATTCGATAGTCAATATTATTAAAAGAGTAATGCTATCTTTACTTTAACATTTTACCAAAAAAAATTACCTGCTGACGTGGCTACTCTTGGTGCTAGTCATGTCAGGTGAGTCCAAAAGGCTTAATTGACTAGCATCCGAACAGCCACGTCAGCAGGTAAGAAAAAATTTGATAAAATTTTATGGTAAGGATAGCATTACTTTTATTAAAATATATTTATTGAATATTAAAGATTTAAAAATAAATTATTTATATTCTAGTAAATACATCTTAAAGTTGTTAGAAGTTACCTTTTTTGACCAATTTAACCGTGTATAACCGACTTTTAGAAAGACAAATTCAATTCATGATAAATTTAAAATTGATGTAAAATTATTTAATGAAACGATTACTCTTTATGTCACTGTGATTGTCTCTTTGAGATTTATTATAATTATAATGCTATATCTTTCAAATATGTATTCTAAATAATGTGATACTGATATGTTAAAATTAAATTAATTACATAATTTAAAGTATTACCACTAATGCAGATTATTTCGGATAAACATTTAGAATATTATAAATATCATTCTCATCAATTCAAAAAATTACAAGGAATGCCAAAGGCTAGTTAACGCTAACACAATTGTGAAATTAAAAGGAGTAAAAGTCAGCATTTGCAACCACTAGGGCTATTTGAGTTGGCCATTTTCTCCCTTCGTAGGAGAAGAGGTCATAGGTTCAAGTCTCACTTTTTAATTAAGATATGTGAGTATTATTTCTATCCAATCATAAACTGAATTGGGTTAAATTATTAGTTCAGGATTCATATTTAAAAGACTCCTAATTATGTCTTTATTTTGTGCCTTCGTTCCATTGTTATGTAATGGTGTCAAAGATGTAAAAATTAAAGATTTAGTTCTAATTTGAATTACTACTTTGATGTCTTAGAGCAAGAACAAATTATAAAGTCAAAAACTCGTCAACAGAAAATATGACAAGAAAAGAAAATATGACTTAGCAGTTGAGGTGTATAAGAATATTGTCTTTAAGAGTAATTTTGTTCATCGTTGGAAAAATTTAAGTGTAGCAGATAAACAATGCTTCATTCTTCAGGATATAATAGTCGATCCTCACAAGCGTACACTTGTAAGCATGGACAGCTCAATCATAAAGCCAACAAAACAATCGCTTTAGGCATCACTTAAAAATAATGTCCCAAATTTTATATACTTTAAATTAGAAATCTAAGTTTAATAAAAATTAAATACTATTAAAAGATCTCATAAAGACTTCATAAAAAAACTTAATTATATTAATAAAGTTTTATTCGTATTTTAATATAATATTTTATTATTATTTATTTAGATAAAAAAATTATGTAAAAACTCTATTATTAGAGTTTCATTTATTATATATCTCTCTCTTGTTGAAAATAATTAAATTTTATATAACAAAAGTAAATATAATATATATAATAAAATAAAAAAATATACTAATATTTAGAAAAGCATTATTTAGAATTGATCCTTTTATCCATTTAAGCTTCCAATTATCTAAAGTTGATCCTGCTTGTAAGTGCTTGGATCAAGTGAACACTCCTCGATTTTATGGTCTTTGACGAAATGAGATAGAAACAAGAACAAGAGTAGCAAAATCTCCAATGGAACAACAATACAATGCAAGAATAAAACTATAGAGCAAAAGAAACAAAGTAACGCAATGACAATTTTTGTTGTGTCTAGACAATGAAGTCGAGCGGGTAATGCCCAAATCAAAGGTCCACTATGCAATCTTACAAGGCCCAACAAGATAAATGCTTATATACTAAGGGAAGTTTTGCTTCATAACTAATGTAAGACAAAAATATTTGAGATACCATGTTTCCTAACACAAGATCTTTCACCTTCTATAGCTTACTTTTGTCTCATTTCTCTCACAAAAATAGAATTTTCTGATAGGTCTCGTAATAGGCTTCACGAGTGATAGGACTCTATTTTTATAAAAAATGTGAGATAAAGAGATCAAACATTTATTATTCGAGCAAATATTAAGTACTCCAAAAATATCATACTACAACAATAAAATTAGTAATCATATATGTAAAAATATACTTTTCTTATACATGTAAACATCAATCTTATGATCGAAAGTATTGATTTAGGATAACTCAATATTTTTTCTTGTAATTCCTCTTATTATATATGTACATCATCTTAATTAAAAAAAAAAAAAAGGTAAATTATAATGATCTCGTATGAGATTTATGATAATTATACTGATATTTTTTTTTAAAATTTTTGAAAATACACGGACTTTTTTTTTACTTTACCTAAAAACATACATATACTTCTTTCTCTGTCAATTTTTTTTTCTTTTAAAATGATGAAATTGTCTATTTTATTTATTTATTTTTTACATTTTTTCAAATTTGACTATTTTTTTCTAACTTTTTTTTATTTTTGTATTTAAAAATAAATATAAGGTAAATATTTTATTTTTATTTTATATAAAAATAAATTTAAGTTTTTTTATCAATATTTATTTAAAAAATGAAAAAAAGGATCAAATTTAAAAATTTTAAAAAAAAAAGATGAAAGAGGTAATTTTATTATTTTAAAAAAAATAATTGAAAAAAAATAGATATATTATTATATAAAATAAGAAAAAAGATTAATATAATTTTAAAATTTTTATTTAAGGTCAGTATAATTTATAAAAAAGAAAAAGTCAGCATTTGCAACAGCCTGCAATACAATCCCTCAAACGCTTCCAAGAAGGTGAAGTTCGTCCTCGTTAAAGCCGATTGCCGCTAGTCAGCCACCTGGCCGGCCTTCGACACACGCAGCAGAAGCCAACTGCTAACACCTGGTGCCCCATTTGGCCCTTACTTTCACTCCGTCTCTCTCCCTCTCTACTTTATCCCTGTAAATACAACTATATATACCAACAAGACGAGAAGGGAGATGGGATCCATGTTCAGCTCAACCAAAATGAGCAAAGAAGAACTGGAATTGTCTCTGTCCAAGGCCAAAGAGATCGTTTCCTCCTCTCCCGTCGTCGTCTTCAGGTTCTCTTTACGCTCTCTGTAATTCTGATATATTATTCATTCTTTTCTTTGATCATAGATATCTTTCATCCTTTTGTGAAACTAAATACACCATTTTTTTTCAGTGATCTTTCAATACCTATCACTTTACGCTGTTAAAATTACCATTTTCACATCATTCTTTACATAGGTACTGAATAGAAATTCGATCATTTTCCTTCCTGAGATTTTTGTAAAATATGGACGGTGATATATAAATTAGTGTGGCGATTTGAGTGCCCTGATTACGTTTGTCCTCCCTTACTTTCAAAAGTGATCTGGCAACTCTTGAATCATTCATGCCTGCACAAGTTGTTTTCATTTGGTTGTCAAATAAAGAAGTAAATGCGATATGATTCGTGTTCGTTATACGCCAATTATCTCCAATCACTACAGCACAACGTTACTGGAAGATGTATGTATGTTCATATATATATATATTTATATTTGAAGAATACTTTTTATTTTTGAATTTATCATGCAAAAGCCTTATATTTGAAGAATACTTATTATTTTTGAATATAACTAAAGGTGTACTATATGGATTTGGTTCTTGATGCATTATGGGCCTTATGGTAATTTTCTAGTTATTCTCTTTTCAACAAAGAAGGACTTTCAAATTCTTTTTAATGATTTTGTCTTGTAAATAAGATTTAACTGATGAAATGAGAAAAACTTAATGGATCATTAAATTTTTAGTCTTGGAATGGAAGTGTACCCCATTTCTAAATGTGCAATGCAGAACATAGATTGCCTGAGTATCAGCATTTTCCATTAATTCTGCCTAAAAACCAAATTAAATAAAATTCTATATGCTCCAGATAGTTGCTGGAAAGACATTTTATCCTTATTCCCAACTACTTGTGGAAAGTTCCCAACTTCTTTTGTGTCATTTAACTCTACTTAGGACCATGTCTTTTTAAAATTATATGAGATCACGACTTTCCTCAACCTCGGAAGACACATTCTTTTTGGCCTCTTCTTGTCCTGGTAGTTTATTTTAACATAAATTTAATCACTCATTACCTAGTGCAAATACAAGAATTTGCTAGACATGACCGTCCATCCTTGTGACTTCTCCTCATCTTCATCTTGTGCTCAAGAGGTGCTACTTTTAGCTTTGTACCAAAAAAAAAAAAAGGGCTACTTTGAGCTGTCATGAATGCATTCAATTTTTCTTTTTCCCTTTTCCAATATAGAGCTTCATTCATCCTTGCATTCTCATTTACATTGCACTTATTCCTGGAACATGTACCATGAGTAATCATTCTGCCCCATAAAGCATTTTTTGATAAGGAAGGGTTATGTATATAAATAAATGTGCCCGAGGGCACAAACCCATATTTACAACGGTAAGGCTACAAAATCAATGCCTTGTAGACTCCAGAAAATTTACAAACGAATCCACATTCAATGGGAATATTTCTTTAACACCCCCCCCCCCCCCCCCCCAACCCAAAAAAAAGAAGAGCAAAAAATTATCCTTTAGACTATAAGGAGGCTGCTCCACTCCTTCAAAGATCTCCTATTTCTCACCCTTCATATACACCAAAGCAAGCACATTAGAGCCATACTCCACACCGACTTCACCTCCGTCCTCTTTTTGCATCCATCCCAACTCAAAAGAAGCTTCTTTAACGAAGCGGGAGTCATGCACAAGCACCCAAAAGTATTAAACACAAGACACCAACAATCCCTAGCCACATAACAATGTACCAATAAGTGATCCATAAAGCATAAAAATATTTGAACTTTAAAATTTTCACATTTAATTTGACACGTTTTCATCCTTCTTCGTCCTTTTCTCGTTAGCCTTGGTCTTGTTAGTCTTGGTCTTATTATAATACAAGTATTTATACACCTTATTGTATATTATGTCAATATTTTGTTAGCTTTTGGATAAATGCCTTCCTTTTTGAATGCTTTGATTTGCATCGAGCACCAACATATACGATCTCCTTTACACATTGACACCGATCAATTTCACTCTTGAAGTGAGTTTTGTAAAGAAACAATTACCATAAACACTCTGGGATATTTAAAAGTCATTCCCCAAGAGGCCCACATCTTATTATTCATGTCTCAGCATGTTTATATTTTGGCATGCATGAAACTTAATCTCCTTACTGCTTCAATCTATGAAGCACCTATACTTTTATTGTATCGTATCTATAATGGATACTAATACTCCTCAAATACTTGCAGATACATGCCCAATATTGTCACAAAAAATGTGTATATATATAATATAATTATAGTGGACAATTATATATTAATTTTTTACATTTGTATATACATACATATTTGTATATTTTCATGTCCTTATATATCAACTCATATCCATATCTCGTATTTGTGCCATGTTTAGGGTTCAATGTATCCTCTAATGTCAAACATACTTTCTTTTTCATTTCTATGGTCGACTTGGAAATTGTTGAGAGGATGCTAGAGAAGGTTTCAATTTGTTTTAGTGGTAGTTTTTAATATTTGGTTGTATTAGAGCCTGTGATACATTGTTGATCCCTTCTCCAACAGCGTAAGCTATTAGATGGGTTGGTGGTTTAACATAGTATTAGAGCTTTTAGTCTGAGAGGTCTTGGTTTTGAGTCTTTTCATTTGCATTTATTCTCCTGTTTGGTTAGGTTGTACTCTAGCCTTTTCCGTGTTTGTCTGCTGCCTGTTTGCCTCTCCACATGCTAGATGAGGCTCGCATATGTGGTGAGTTGGGGGGTGTTAGAGCTTGATATACACTATTGGCTCCTTTTCTAACAGCTTAAAACTTTTACATGAGTTAGTAGTTTAACAGGTTTGATTTAGGTAACTGGACTTGTTTGGGGCAGATTCACCTAGTGTATCTGGTTAAATTATCTGCTCTACATTTTCTCGTGTAGCAAGATCTTGAAAGGGTGAGAATGGCAGGTAGTGAATTGGTATTCACTATTGTTAAGAACTAAGAAGGCTTATGTTTATTGTAGTAGCACTGATTTTCGTCAGTTTTAGTTGGTTTTATTTTCCAGAGACGACCAGAGCGATTATCAGCAAGGGATTGCAACCACAATTTTTTTTCCTTCTCTGTTTAAGTTCCTAACATAATTAATTCACTTTTGCCCAAATGATCATCCAATGCTCTATTATATACTTTGGTTTTGTTTTGATCAATATATACACACACATTTGGTCTTGTTAAAGTAGAAATCATGTTTCGTCCAACAGTATCTCAGAAGCTTTGGATTAGCTAAGGTTGGTTTGATACTTCCCTACTTGCAGCAAAACTTACTGTGGATATTGCAAGAAGGTGAAGCAACTGCTGTCGCAGCTAGGTGCAAGTTACAAGGTCATCGAACTGGATGTGGAAAGTGAGTATATACTTATTATTTATTAACAACTGATGGAACATTCAATAGTTGATACCATCTTTGTTAATTCCTTAATCATGAATCTGTATTTCCAGGTTTTGATTCCAAAGTTTACCTGTCACGTGGATACTTTGATGCTTGTTTCAATTAATAAAGTTAAAGAAAGAAACAAAAGATTTGGAAAGAAGTTTTCTCGTCTTCTTTTAAGAATTCTTGTTTCATGTGTATGCACTTTGTATGATGTTTTCTTCATTCTTCTGGTTTTTAAACTTACCTACCAACTTTCTGAAATTTTTGTCCCCTTTTTTTTTTCCTCCCCTCTCCTTTTTGAAGTGGGGGTTGCGGTGGAAGGGGTTTGCACTTGGTGATTTAGATGGTTGAGAATCCTAAGCAGTGATATATAATATTTCTAGACTTGGAAATTCATAATAAAAAATTCCTTAGAGATGTTTTTTTTTGTGGAATGAATCTTGATGAAATCTCTGACAGGATTTCAAACAGATCAGACCTTTGGAACTCTGTTACGCCTGTATGGTGTAGTCCAGGTCTGAACTCTATGAGTAATTGGACTGCATGATGAAAGTATGAGCATCAATTTCAGCTGATTTTTGTTTCTTATAGAAAATATAAATCAACTTCGTGTGATTATTGAAAAGGAAAAGAAAAGGGTTAGCCTAGTGCACAAGGCTCCTGCCACTGCGGGTTTGGGGAGGGTTAGATGTATGCAGTCTTACTCCTCTAACAATTGAGCAACCTTACCGTCGTACCAAATCCTTGTGAAAAGGAAAAGAAACAAGCACTAAATTCATGTTAACCTGAATTTGCTTTAAGAGCATGAGAATTTGGATTATCTTTTGATCCAAGATACTATAAACTTCTATGATAATCATTATCCATTTGCTAGGCAACACAGCTGATGCTTTATTTGAAATTAATGGTCTCGCTTAGTTCTCCCAACCTCATGACTAATTCTTAGAAAGCCAAGTTGGACCATTAGTATTAGTTCCTTTGAATTTTGAAAAGATATTTCATATGCTGATGCTACTAAGGAAATACTATATATTCGAACTAGTTACATATTGTTGCTTTGTTTTTGAGGAATTCATTAATCATTCTTTTGAAGGTGATGGGAGTCGACTTCAATCTGCTCTAGCAGAGTGGACTGGGCAGAGCACCGTACCAAACGTGTTTATTCGTGGAAAACATGTGGGTGGCTGTGACGGTAAGGCCAACTGTTCAACTCCTATAATATCCAGTTTCCTCCTTCCCTTATGGTCAACTGAATAGGGAAACCTTTTTTGGTATTTGCAGCTGTTATGGAGAAGCATCAAGCAGGTAAGCTTGTTCCACTGCTCACTGATGCTGGTGCTATTGCAAAAAACTCTGCCCAGCTATAAAGTATTGTAAGAACGAAGCCTGTGTAGGGAAATGTGGAGGAATAAACATAAGCCAGGTTGACGAAACTGGCAGTATGATGTGTAATATATCTGATTATATCATGTGGTTAAATTTGGTTTGGTGATCATATGAATAGATCTCAGGCTTTTATAATCTTTATAACTAAATTTATCGTTTTTCTATTACGGTTGAGTTTCATTTACAAGGACCGAGGTCCTATCGAGTGGTGTGACAAAGAGTTTCATTTTGCAGCACATGCTTGGGATTGGTTTCCAAATTTTGCTTACTACTATATTTTGCCTGTTTGGTTTCCAAGAAATCTCACTATTTTCTTGGACAAACATGGTGCAATTGTTTTTCTCTTTTTAATATTATAGCTTAATTCTGGGAAAATGCAGAATTAGATTTACCCTTTTTATCAGCACAGTGAAATTTTATTATTCAAGAAAACAAAGTAATTTTTGTGTTTGTTGAAATTTGAAAATTAAAAATTTACCATTTTGTTGGACAAATATAGTAAAGTTGCTATGCCAAGTTCTCTGCATCAAAATTCAATTCTTAAAATTTAATTCTAATCGTTAAACATGAGCATCATTTAAAATAGTAAATTTTATTGTTCAACAACAACGGTAAAATTTTACGGTTTCTTTATCCTAATTTTCTTTTGGTTTCTGGGCGAGTTGAAGAGTAAAAATTATGTTGAAGTGGAATGGATACCCAAAAAAAATCTTACAGCGCAAAAAATTCCAATGATTTTTTTGAAGGATACCGTAGGGAGTACAAGCTCCAAAAAAACAAATTCATAATAATTAACTCAATTACACCAATCATCATCAAGCTACATGATTATGCTTATCAAACTCATAATAATTGACTCAATTATGTATTATGGTATGTATGTATATGTAAGTTGTTTTTGCTGACGGGAATTGATTGTGAGCTAATAGAAGTTTTTTATTTTTTTATTTTTAAATTGTCTTTAAATCCAATGCAAAATAATAATTTTGATGCGTTATAACTGTCAAAATTTTGAATTTGGAAAAAGTCAACCTCTTGTCTCCATATTCTCATTTAGTTTCTATGGACTCGGTGTTAACTCAATTGAGTCTTGTAACATCGGGTGGAGCTAAATGCACTCTAATTATACCATTTTTGTGCTCATGCATTCCTACTCATTTACCATAAATTGGAGTGCATAAGTACAAAAGAGGAGTGCGTTTAGCCTCACTCATCAAATATTGTCGAGGAAAACTGCAATTTGTGGCTCATTCATTCCTTAACTTGGTAGATTGTATCTAGGATGGCCATGGCTATTGAAAGATGACTTCCCAGATAACTGGGGGGGGGGGGGGGAACTAGCTGATGGTTTCAACTACACCATCTCCCTTGCTGTATGTATTCTTGTAGGTCATTTATTAGAGAATCAAGTACTGCACAACATGTATGAACCCCTTCTAATGGAAAAAAGAAAATTTGATAGAGATTTGGTTGAAATGTCATTGACTTGGTATTCAGATTGAACTGCAAAACATGTACAAAGTCCTTTCTAATGGGAGGGAAAATCATTTAGGATTTGGTTCATCTTAGAAGTGCATGTTCAATTACACTTGTACAAAACAAAATACATAATGTGTTCAAAATACATAATTTGTACCACTAGGGGTACAAATATATTGACTTTTTCAAGTTCAATTCATTTAATGAATGAGCTAAGTTAAATTTTATTAATTTATTAAACCCAACTTCTGATCGATTCCATCAAAAATTAGTTTGAATTCAACTCGAGACAAAAACAAGTTAAAGTTTGAACATAATTAAAAATCCATTAATCTTAACAAGTCAAGTTTGAATAATGGACGGCATAACTTGACTCATTAACCGTACTAATTCCACCCACCTGAGCATTTTCTTGATGTTTGAAGTTACCATTCGTTAATGGAAGAAACAAAAAATCTGAAAGGGAATTACAAGGTACAGTTTGTACTTTATGAAAAAATGATTAAATAATCAAAACAAAATTTGATATGACATTTCAAAATTTATACAGCAACACGGGGCTCCATTTATCCTCAATATTTCCTCAATCGTCGTGCTTTCACTGTTTCTATTTATATCTTGTCTCTACCATTGAAACCCCCCCCCCCCCCCCCCCCCCAAAAAAAAAAAAAAAATTACAACCAACCTGGTCTTCAGTTTGTCCCTAGAACCAACCCCATGGCATTCCCAAAACTGCAACCATGGTTCAAGTTTGAAGGGGTAAGAGGGGCCTCGTAAAAATTGAAATCCAAATCAAATCTGGAACTCATGAATCTTCCTTGACTGTAATTTCATGAAAAATTTGAGATGACTGTGAGGTATCTGATATCAAATTAGTTCTCCGAAAGAAAAAATTGATCTAACAGTTTGAAAAAATAAGATATTCACCATTAACACCATCTGGTAATGTGCTTTCTCGTGCCTTCTTTGCCTTCTTTGTCATCCTTTTAACCGACTCAGCTGTAAAATCACGTAATAAAAAATTAATGGTACAAGAGGTAATGAAACTTTAAAACAAGGAAAATGGTATTCCACAAAAGATTTGCATCCACTGATATGGCTAGGGTACTAAAGTTATGGGGTGGTAAAATGATAGTCAAGCATATAATTTCTTGAGTAAAAAAAGTTCATTTGTATAGCATTGCTTATTAGGTAAATACTAGAGAGAAGTAGCCTTTGTACCACGTGAGAGCAATAATTGGGTAGTGTCCAGCCAACAAGTTAATTCTAGCTTCCTTTTATGCTAGAACACTGGGGCATAGTCCACATGCATGAACAACCTCTAACCCCCCATCAAAAGACCTCCTAGCTTCGAGTAACCGTAGTTAAATCCCTAAACTGACAATACGTTTAAATAGGAATGCAGATATTGAGTGGGGTGGGAATGTCTAGGCATACCAGAAAACAGAAGCTAGTGTGGGCATAATCAATGAGTTCGAGAAACATGGCCATATCAAAGTTACTAATGAGTTCCATCATTCTTTAGATAGAAGTGAAACTAGAACTGAAGAGAGCCAAGTTGAAATCTGAGTACGAGGTATAGTAGCAGGAACATCTAGAAAATACAGCTTCAAGAATGGTTCATGTCTAGCAAAATGGACCGGCCAAACATAATCGACCATGCATTTGGATCAATGGCTTGGGCAAGAATTGGTTTTGAATTTTTGCACATATAAAGGATGCTGCCTCAGAAATTTTAAACAGTTCATTTTCTTCCACTACACAAAAATTAGCCAGCTTGGCCAAAGATTGTAATTGACCATCTCCATTCGCAAGTTTATTGAACTTTTCCTCAATAGGAACGAGGAAATGGCTAAGATCAACAATGAAGAAACTCCGTAAAGCAACTGTGTATGGTAGAAGTTCTGTGCTCCAATATGTGATTCAGAACCACTCAAATTTATGTGGACTAAATTTTTTTTTGAATGTTTTCTTTTCCTAAACTCGATAGCATCGTTTAGTAAGATTACCTTTGAATTTCCTCTTCTTGTTTGCTCTCTTTCTCTTCCTCTCTGCTTGTGTTATCTCTGCTTCTTCTTTAATATCTCCTTTGCCAGCAAACACTTCCTCAGGAGCCAGCATAGCTGCGTCTGAGACTGCCACAGGTGCAATCTATCCAGGGAAGACACCATGCATGTTATTTAAATTACTGTGATTTAGGCCTGGTATTACCAGATTAATAGTCAAGCGCAAATGCAGTTTTCTGAAGGAAAATTAACGAGAACTCATTACCTCTTCCATTGCCAGAGCAGGGACATTCGTTTGTATAGACATATCTTCTATAACCTGTCCAAGTTGACTCATGACAAATAAGTTCTATGGAACTCCTAGAAAGGTCATACATATATATTCTCAAATGCCAATAAATAAGAATGTATATTAATAAGTCCGAAACATACTGGTTTTGGGCTGAAGTGGAAATGAGATAGAGCATCCAACTTCAAGCACAATTTCTTGAACAGAACACTTGCCTGAGCAAAATTACCAATCCAAAAGGAAACTCATTTTTAGATTTAAAAAAAAAAAAAAGGCATAGCAATATAAAAAAGAAATGAAAAAAGAAAGAAAGAAAAGTATTTTGGCTGTGGTTCATCAACACCAGCAGCTGAAAGTAGATGACTACTTAACTGTCTTGGTGTTAGTGTGCATGTTTGTTGTTTTAAGATTTTAAGTTGGCTTCTTGTTTTCATTTTTTTTTTATAAAAGCTATTTTTGTACACAACCCCCCCCCCCTTTTCTTTTTCTTTTTTTTTCTCTCTCTCTCTCCCCTAGTCAAATGTGATAAGTAGACAAAAACATGCACCAAGTCAACAGCCAATCTGTTGTGACCTGGTCATTGCTTCTCGGCCTTCTGGAAGTCACTGGTTTAATGCTTGTGCAAGACTTCCGTTTCAAAATTTTGTTAATTGGTTCTGGGCTGGCACTACACATGAATGGGTAGAGGAGTCATGTGCTCTTCAATGTTAGTGGAATGTCAAACGTTAAGTGAGAACAGTCACCATAAAACAGTCCACACCATTGACATTCCAGTCCACGCTCTCAATAATTCCAACCTGTGAATTCATCCTGGATTTGCTCTCAATTTGTGAATCCATGGATTGAGTGTGAGAGACTGAGAGTGTCAGGCCCCTTAGGTTACCTAGAGATAAACTACTTCAACTACACTAAAGATGTAATACCAAATCAAATGGGACAAAAAATAAATCATAGAGAATATGGATCAAAAGTTCACCTCTTTCTTCTGTTCATCCGAGAAAGACAGTGTTGCTGAAACCAGGCCAGTTTTCTGAACATATTCTTGCTGAAATAATGAAAGAAGAATAATTTATTAATGCTAGATAGTTAAAACTATTTAAAGGAAAAATAATTGGCATTGTTAAGAAATCCCAAAAGATGGCCTAGACGAGGACTCGATCTACAAAATAAAAAAACAGCCAAATTAATCTGTATCTCTTCACAGTAAATGAAGCTTGGGATAATCTGACCTCATAAATTTCAGCAAGTCCCATCTTGCTCTTATTATCATCCTGCAAAATAGTACGAAAAATGTAGCTTAAACATATTACCATCTACCTTCATAAACAGAAATGAGACCAAAAAGAAAGAACTTATTTTGGAGAAACAATAATTACCAATTCCTTTAGTTCTTTTGGTGCTCTAGATGGCAAACTCGGAGCCTTCTGAACATCATCAAAATGCCCCTAAAAACATCAGACCAAAAATATTACTTAGAGAAATGATGTAATATTCAATTGTCTATCTTAGAGAAACAGTGATAGAAGAAATCAATCATCACAAATAAGGAGAAAAGATAACATTTGAACAAAATGATTAAACATGATGACATGAACGGTTTGATGTTAGAATTGGAATAACAAGGTGAAAAGCTAAAACTATCATTTGCCACCAAAGCTTTGGAGTTGACTTATTTTTATTGAAGAGAACATAAGAAGCTAAAACTATTGTATGCCTAGCATGCACGAATTTTGCATTTTGCTAAAGCGTTGGAATTGTGTTATTCTTATTGAAGAGAATATCTTTCATCACCCAAACTGCAGAACTCCATTGTAACTGCAAAGGATTTAACGTTTCCATTCAATAGCTAACAAATCTGAAATAACATCTTCTAGCCGTAAATTACCATTTGTCAGAAAAGTATATGCAAACTATTAACCTTCCACCTGCCAAGGTTTAAATTGCCAGTACCAGACAATGTTCCAATCTTGCAGAAAAGCACTACCCAATGAACCAGCAAATTGATCAAATGTTGAGCAATCATGTCTCAAGCATCTAAACTGTCAATAATCAAATAAACAAAACAAAGGTTGTCTGCTTTACAGCTGCACACAAATCTTGCACCTATAAATTAATCATGTTCTCAGCAATTTCTATGTTTAGTGTAGTCCCCAACCACCCACTAGTAAAAACAAAAAGAAAAATCCCATGAGCAATAAACTTTCATATGCTTAAAAGTGAAAAGATTATTGGCCTGAATCCAGCACAATCTACATGGCTCTAAACATAGAAAATAAAGAAACTGTAATACAATTTATGTTTTCATTAGACTACATAAATATTAAAACACCATTTCATAACTGTCACAGATCCATCAAGGTTGTTGTCCAAGTGTAGTCCATTGTATAAATTAACTTACCACTGCCATTTTAAATTCTAGCAAATTACTAGTTTTTCTCTATGAAAATATTTTAAATGAAACCAAAAACAGTGCTGCATATTTTCCCAATTCATGAGGCTGGTCAATTCAGTCAACCTATTCATATTGCTTGCAGAATAAATCAGCTCATATTGTATGATTTGAATTGAGAATCATGCAATACTAAAACTATTGCATGTATCAGCTGATATGCATTACTTTGGAAGAGATGCACAATCCCCATAACTTCATATTTAACATTTCTGGAAAAAAAATACAAATTACAAAATACATGTTACCTTTCTTAAGCAGATGAATGAAAACTAATTCATAAGGTTTCCAAAGGAAAAAGGATGAACTTAATGCACAATTTTAAACAAAAAGGAACTTCAATGAGGGAAATTTTGGTTTTTTTTTTTTGGGGGGGGGGGGGATGCTTTGACAAAACAACAATCCAAATTATTAAATTCAAAAAAAAAATGTAGTTCACCTCAAGGATCCGCTTCTGAATTAACTCTTCAATGGATGCAGTAACCTCCTCTGTGATTACAGGAGCGGGTCTCACATTGTGCTCAAAATCTAAATCAACTTCTAATGCGCTATTTTTTGGCCTTTTAGCAGCAGTTACCTGTCATCAAAACCAATAGTAATTAGTAGATAAATTCCAAATCATTTTCTTTTTAATAATTAAGACAAAATCCAATTCAAATTATAGAACATGGATTCAATTTAATCCAGCAACACACTCGACATGACCCAAATAAGTTGATATCTAAAGCAAAGATTTCAGAAATGTCAAATGTTACCTCCCCCTGCATTGTCCAACTTTTTGGTTCCAAATTTGCTGTCTCCATTTCCTCTATTTTAGATCGAAACTTCTGAAGTTGTTTTTCATGGGTAGAAAGGTTTTCTTTCTGCTGCAAAAAGAGATGACCAAACAATAAGTACTTCAATCAATAATTGGCTTACAGAGCAATATCTTTTATCAGTATTAAACAGAGGGCCCATGTGTTTGTTAGATTGAAGTATAACATATAGATATATGCATAATACATTACCTGATTGTTGAAAACCTTGTCATCCACTTGTTCATCACCCGAGTCCGAATCATCCGACCCATCGATCAGTTTAGATTTTCTTTTCTGTACATTTTTCTTCTTAGCCCCAAAGAAGTCATCATATCTGAATGTTGCAGATACGCAGGTGAGGCCCAAAAAATGAAGGGGAGAGAGAAAAAGGGGGGGGGGATTAACTGAATAAGCAGTGAAGTTTGACAGATGTCCTAATAAAAATGATTCAATATGAAAATCAGAACCAGCAAGTCTTAATTCCAGTTATTTGCAGCCAACTTGACAATAGAATAAAGATCAATCAAGGTCTGAGATATAAAGGCGGTCTCTTAGCTAGGCACCAACCCTCTATGAATTGATGCTAAATCCCATTTGAACAGTTGTCGGTAAGATTTGCCATGGAACTCAACCAAGACAGGTAAGCAAGAAAAAACTAATACTCCCTCCGTCCCATTTTAAGAGTCCTTTATTCCATTTTGCACTGTCCCATTTTAAGAGTCCCATTTAAAAAGTCAACGTACTTTTAACATATGAATTTTCAAAACTACCCTTTATTACACCTAATGTGAACATGATTTACAATTAAATGAGGGCAATATGGGAAATTTAAATAGTTTCAAAATAATAAAATAATACTTATTAAAAAGTTAGAATTCCTAAATGGGACTTTCATTTTAGGACGAAGGGAGTACATAAATGAATAAACATTTCAAGTGAAAGATAAAAAAAATAATAATAATATATAGGTACAGATATAAACATCATCAATAAATTCATTTTATGCAAATAATAATTGAAAATAAGATAATGTAACACTAGCGACTTGAGTTTTGATTGTCTGTTTGACTGATTTGCACAAGACTTTATAAGAATATCAAACATCGGTATTTGTCAAAGACCTAGTTCATCTAAGAATTGAATCATCAATCTCCCTAACATAATAACCACTTCCCTGCTCGCATTAGGCCCAAAGACTAAGGGCCCATTTGAGGGAGCTTTCGCACCCCCGCTTTTGTGTTTGTGTTTGTATTTGTAAAAATTGTTAGGGAAAATGTGTTTAGTTGTTTGGCCAAACTTTTAAAACTAGCCAAAACGTACAAAAGTAGCTTTGCAGAAAAGTAAATTTGGGCTACTTTTCCCCAAACTGCACTTTTGTGTATTTGCAGAAACTCCCCCAGACACCCATTAAAGAAGGTTGATTTTTCTTTTCCACTTCATATTTCAGTTTTTCTATGATGAATACTCATACCCAAGGATCAAAATATCGTTTCGATGTATAGTTTTGGTCTGTCCGGAAACGGAAACGTTTCGGAAACATAATGGAAACAGAGAAAAAATTGAAAACATGTGGAAACATAACTTAAAATTTATTTATTTATACAAATAAGCCTATTTATTGAATATTTGTGCATGTTTAAGGCATATACATCATATTCATGATAAATGATACTAATTCATGATAAATGACATAATAGATATATACAATGTAATATCCACGAATTAGATAATTTGACACAAGTTACATATAAAATAAAAAGTAAAACAAATAGCGATTTAAACCTATTATAATTAGTAACTCAGTATTAAAATAGTTGTTTCTCTACAGTTTATTTCCCCTACTACTTTTCTATTATTTTAGGAAAAATAATAGAAATATATCTTCTTGTAATTTTGAGTCTTAATCTTTGAAAAATAAATGGATATTATTTTTTACTAACTTCTAGAATTATTGTTAATATAAAAGAAATGTTTCCTCTGATTCGGTATGTTTCCACTAGTTTCGGTATATTTCTACGGAAACAATTTTGTTTTTATGGAAACATGTGAATTTCGATATTCTACTAGTGTTTCGTTTCGGTTCCCTGAGAAACGGAAACGTTTCGGCCGTTTCGATAGAAAAGAAACGAAACTTTGATCCTTGCTCATACCTTCCATATTACTATAAAAATTAAGGAAATTTGAGGACAGCTCAAAGTTTTGCTCTTACATACCCTATTCTAGAAGATAAATGTTTGATTCTAGATCAAAATAACCTTTGTTCGAGAACCACCAATGTTAGGCCATGGTCAGAGCTAGCATAGGCTTAGAGGGGGCAGTTGCCCCACCTCAATTATTTTAACTGAAAATTTTCTTATCCCTTTCAAAAAAATAAAAATATTTCAATCTAATTTATCTTTTAGACCCACCTAAGTTTATAGCTTTTCACATTTTATCCTTATTTTAATTACAATTTGAGTCACCCTTTCAATGGAACTTTTGTTGATTTTTTGAGATTTTTTTAGTAATAGTCTAAAAGTTTTTGAGGGCCTCTTTCTTCAATTAGACTATTGTCTACTTTGTAAACTCTTTTATATTCATAAATTTAGTTACTTATCAAAAATATTATTTATTAATATTAATTTTTTATATTTCTCTTTAATTTTAAAATTTATGATCTAAAATTGAAAACAAAATTTGCCTCCCCCTAAACTAAATTTCTGGCTCCATCCCTAAATAGGCTATGCTCCAAGCCCTGTACAATTGTAATGCCAATTGCACATTTCTTATGCATTTTCAATGATTCTAGTTTCCAAGAACAACAATACAGATTCTATTTTGATCAATCGTTTGAATTATAAAGGGTAAATTACACTTTTCACCCCTATAGTTTGACCCCTATTTCAATTTAGTCCTTATTCTTTAAAAAGTTGAAATGTCAACTTCGCATTTTTAGCCCCTTTCTAATTTAATCCTTCCGTCACTCCAGGCCGTTAATTATGGACCGAAAATACAACATGCGCATATCACGACTTTGGTAAGGGCAGATTTGTAACTTCAACCCATTTCCCTCCAAACGCAAAGATGTCGGCAATGGAGGCATCATCTATTCCCTTCCTTTTCTTTTCTTTTCTTTTTTTTTGATTTGCCATCTATTCCCTTTCAATTCACTGTTCTAAGGTACTATCTCTTTTTAGTATACATATAAATGCCCTCCCTTTCATCTATGTTTTTGGCTGTTACTTGGATCTTTATTTGAGCTTGCTTATTCAGTTTCTCAAAACGCTTTTAATGGTGAACTTGATAAACCTCATCTAACCCCAAAAATCCGAAGGTTGAAGCAATATTTGGCTATTTGTTATGCAATATGAATTTCATATGTATGTCCTTTTTGGTGTTGAGTGATTAATGCTTGCTTTAATTTGTTGATCTATTAAGGGCAGCGTAAATATTTTTTTGTTGATATACAGTCCGCTTTAACATTAAGCGAATAAGGTAATTACATTAAGCGCCACCTAGAATGAAGGTCTTGAATTTTATGTATCTATTGTATAATACAAATTGGAAGTTTAAGAACAATAAAAGTCTATTTACAAAAGGACCCTAAATTTTGTATATATTGCATAATACAAACTAGAAGTTTAAGATCAATAAAAGTCTAATTCTAAACAAAGAAGACCCATATTAAACATGTCAGAAAAGAATTAATTCTATATACTCTGAAATGAGAGAGTTTAAGTTCAATATAAGTGCTGCAATCTGACAACTAAGCTTGGCATGAGGGAGCCTGGCATTACTGCTGCTTTCAAATACAATATGTTAATCGCACATTGAGAAAGACATCACTTACATATTATAAATGACAGCCTCTGAGTTTATGAAGCAGTGAAACCTTAGAGTGGAGTCAAAAGTCTCTCAGTCCTCAAATAGTAGTTACTATGCCAGTTAAATGATGAGATGCTTGGGAGAATAAGCCAGGTGATATATACAGGGCTTGTATTATATTTGGATGGGCATCAAGATAGCAAGTTAAAAAGTAATGCAACTTGGGTAATGTCTCCGATATTTTCAACAAGAAAACAATGATTTCAAGTGATTCAATTAAATACTGCAAACATGCACACTTTTGCAACCAAGAAATCAGGCACATCATCGGGACTCCAGCACTGCCATGAATAATTTATAGCTTAAAACTCAATAGTTTCCGATAATTAGTCCAATAAATAACATGTAATAGTTTCCAATAAATAGAATAAGTAACATAGGGGCTAAAAATACGATATCATGATGCACACTAAATTATTAATGTAAGGGTCCAAACTTAATTACATTACAATAATATGAACTCAATATAATATTCAAAACAAATAAGTTGAAAAAGCAATGTTCAAAATTAAAATAGAACCCCCCCCCCCCCCCCCCCCCCCCCCCAATCTCCCTCTCTCTCCCCCTGGGGGTTCATTTTGACCAGAAATACTATCATGTAAACAGAATAACATGTTTATAATTGGTAATAAGATATGGCAGTCCTTAAGAAAAAGACATGTTCCATAATATAGTTTAACCCAATATTATATTGTCGGGTATTATTATTATTATTCAAGATCTTACAGTTGGCTTCTTTTTTAAATAATACTTCATATAGCACAGTTGTGATCTTTATAACTTGACTTGAGCTCAATGGAGCATTTTCTGATGGTTATTCATATAATCCTTGAGTTCAATGCTCATGTTGAAGGGAAATGGTTTGAAGTCACAAATTTGTCCTTACCAAGTCATGTGATATGCACACATGTTGTGTTTTCTGTCCATAATAAACGGCTTGGAGTGACGGAAGGATTAAATTGGAAAAGAGCGAAAAATGTGAGGTTAACATTGCAACCTTTTAAAGAATAGGGACTAAATTGAAAAAAGAGTCAAACTACAAGGGTGAAAAGTGTAATTTCCCCAATTATATATATTTCATTTCTCAAGAAACAACACTAGTGGAGTAGTTGATAATCAAATAAATCTCAAAAAGTGATGCTTTCCACCTTCGAACAGCAAGCACATGGTTCTTTCTAACATTGCAACCACTTCTCTCACACTTCATGCTAGTACAATGACAAATTGTACATTAACCTTCCCAAGCTCCCCACCCCCACAACCAAAGAAGTAAATAATAATAATAATAAAGGTAAATTATACTAACTTTCCTTAAGATTTCTGACAATTTATAAAGACCTCTTCTGAGACTTCTGAAATAACATTGACTTTCCCTATTGAGAAACTACAAACACCTCCCCTCCAACCCAAATTTGTTTAAAAATGACAAAAGTGACCATTTCATTTTATTTATTTATTTACATTTTTTCAATTTTCATCAATTTTCCTAACTTTTTTTAAAGAATTTTTTATTTATATAAAAATAAATTTCAGATAAATAACTTATATTGTTTTAGCCAAATGAGATTTTAATTAACATTTATTTGAAAATGAAAAAAAAAAGTTGGAAAAAATTAGTCAAAAAATTTTTAAAATGCAAAAAAAAAAAATAATAATAATGAAAGGGGCAATTTTTTCATTTAAAAAAAAAAACTGGTTGGAGAAGAGGTATTTGTAATTTGTTAATAAAAGTAGGGGAGGTTAGTATCATTTCATAAATCTCGGGGGAAGTCTTTGTAATTGTTAGAAACCTCATGAGAATAGTAATTTTTTGATAAGTAAATAATCGTATTATAAAAAAATGCGCTCAAGGGAGGTGACCCAAATTACAAGGGAGTGGCTAGAATAATTAAAACCATGAGCTCCCCAAAAATCTACCAAAGTGCCTACATACAATTGATAGGCTTCTTTGGCCTAAAAAAAGAAACAAACACAAAAAATTATCTTTGAGAATGGAAGGGGGTTTCTCTAGCCCCTCAAAGACTCTTCTCTTCCTTTCTTCCAAATAAACCACACTAAGCAAACAAGTGCCATCTTCTGTGCCACACGAACATCATTCCGAATACGGATACCCTTCCAACTAAGAAGATGATTCCTTAATGTGGCTAGAACTACTCGCAAGCAACCAAAAATAGAAAACAAATATGTCAACAATCTCTAGCCACCGAACAGTGGATGATAAGCGTGTAACTCAAGTGGGCAGGGTCAGGCTTGAGGCCTGTCCAGGCTCAACCCGAGCTCCGAGGCAGTGAACCCAAGCTCGACTTTGAGCCCAAACATATTAGCGCGGGCCCATCCCAAGCATGGATTTATTTTTATCGAGTAAGGACCGATCCAAAAAAAAAAACACTAATTATTATTCGTAGTGAAAATTACTGCACTGATAGAATATATAAATATGAATCTAAGACTTGGCTTATAATAGATAAACATGAATTCAATGGATTATTGAGCCCAAACTCAAGTAGACTAAAAGGTTGGAGCACAAACAAAAAAGCATCTAAGCACTAAAAAGGTGAATATACATTTGTATATATTTATATATATTATACCAATGATCAAAATTTCGTTTATTTTCCATCGAAATGACCGAAACGTTTCAGTTTCTCAGAAAACTGAAACGAAACACCAGTACAATATCGAAATTCACATGTTTCCATGGAAACAAAGTTATTTCTATAGAAACATACCGAATCAGAGGAAATATTTATTTTGTATCAATAATAATTTTAGAAGTTAGTAAAAGATAATATCCATTTATTTTCAAGGATTAAGACTCAAAATTACAAGAAGATATTTCTATTATTTTTTCTAAAAAAATAGAAAAGTAGCATGGAAAATAAAGTGTAGAGAAACAACTATTTTAATACTAAGTTACTAATCTATGAAGCATGGACACTCTATTTTGGCCCACGTGTCCGTGTCGGACACGTGTCGGACACCGACACTCTTGGACACTTCCAGGACACGTGTCCGAACACTTGAATCATGAAGGTTGATGATAAAATGAAGAAGTTCTTTATTTTTTATTTAATGACTTTGTTATTTTAATATCTTAATAATATTTTTTAAATTTGTGTGTTTTAATGTCAATTTTAATTAAAATAACATTAGATTTTTATTATATGGTCATATAAAAATATAAAAAATTTATAGATATTCAACGTGTCCGTGTCCTACTTTTTTGAGAAATAGCGTGTCTACGTATCCGTGTCGTGTCGTATCCGTGTCCCGTGTCCGTATCCGTGCTTCTTAGTTACTAATTATAATATGTTTAAATCGCTATTTGTTTTATTTTTTATTTTATATGTAACTTGTGTCAAATTATCTAATTTGTAGATATTACATAGTATATATCTATTATGTTATAGTATTGTATTTAATTATAATAATTTTATATATTTTAAAATATATAATTTTTTTTTATAGAAAAACTGAGAATTTCGTTAACAGTCTGAGAATGGTAGAAAACAAAAGGAGATATATTTTAAAATATATATAATAATTTCATATTATATAAAAAATTAGCTTTAATTTTTTATACTGTTTTTTAATTAATAAAGAGTTATTTGGTATTAATAACTAATTTGTATTTACGTTTTTTTTCAATTTCACCCTAGTAATTTGTGTGGATGGACATGTTCCCTAAAACATTTACAATTAATTAATTGTACTATTTATTTTTGCACATTCATATATTTTACTTTATGTTTCTAAAGTGTTTCTACACATTTTAATTTTTTTCATCGTTTCCACTATGTTTCCAAAACGTTTCCGAAATGTTTCCATTTTTTGGGTGACCGAAACAACACTACTAAACAAAGTTTTGATCCTTGCACACTATACAATGAAAAACAAGTAGTTAGTCTTTAGTTTTTCAATTTAAATTAGTGTCATTTATCATAAATATGATGTATATGTCTTAAACATGCACAAATATTCAATAAATAGGATTATTTGTATAAATAAATAAATTTTAAGTTATGTTTCCACATGTTTCTAATTTTTTCTCCTTTCCATTACGTTTCCGTTTTCGGATAGACCGAAACTATACATCGAAATGATATTTTGATGGTTGTATTATACCATCACAGACTTCTAAGGCTATACATGTACACAACACTCATCTAAGTTGTATATTTTAAAATCACAATAGTGTGTACTATGAAGACGAAGCTTGCCAACAAATAGAAGAAGAAAACTAAGAAGAAATTAGCAACTGCATCACCATCACAACAAACTTCTTTGGCCTTGAAAACTAAAAATCTGGCAAACTTCTTGTAAAAATTATCTCAGAGTGAAGCCACTAAATGTCCACCATTGATGAACCAGAGCAAGAACACCGATTGTCACAAAGAAAAGAATCAGTAAAACAAAGATTAATCCATCAAATTCAATGGGTTTGAATCCATTCAGTCGTCATTATTGGTTGATAGGCATGAGGTCAAAAGATGTGGCTGGGGTTGAAATGAGAAGGGCAACTTACAATATAAAATGAGTGTATGTGCAAGTGAAAATAAACAATTCAAATTAGCTATACAAGTCATCTGACGGCTCACAAAAATAAAATATATGTGTGTGTGTGTGTGTGTGTGTGTGTATATATATATGTTGGGGTACAGTTAGTTTCACCGTTTCGGGTTCCCGAAGCCCATGCCTAAGCCTAACCTGAATTTAACTCGAGCTTGGGTTTTGGTGCTCAGGTCCATCCCGAATTCAAGATTAAACTGTCCAGGCCCGTAAAAAATGGGGTTTCGGGTTTACCCACCCGACTTGCAGCCTTAGTGGATGAGAAGATGATTCACTAATTCCACCTCATTCTTACACATAACACACCTATTTGCCAGCCTAAAGCCCATTTTTCGTAAATTGTTTGCTGTCAAGCTTCCTTCCCAAGTTGCCTCCCAATCAAAAAATGCAGCATTGGTTGGAATTCGAGAGAATCAAATCAAACTCCACATAAATTACACACACCCCCATCCATCAGCAACTTATAGTATGACTGTATTTTAACATGAGCAGCCTTCCAAATGATGCACCCATGGCCAATGGTAACTCTAAACCTATACAATTGATCCATCAACCTTGTAACCTCCTCCACTTCCCAATTAAAAAAAATCATCCTAAATTTGGGGTCCCAAACCAGCTCCCCTACCTCCCAAAAACAACAATCGGTCACCCAAGCCTCTTTGTCAACAGCCAAATTGTACAAAAGGGGAAAACTCTACTTCAAGGCTATGTCTCCGACTCTCCACATCATGGGTCAATCCCTATATTCACTCTAGAAACCTCCCCAACTTCAAACTGGATGTGATTTTGGAAATCCCCCACCCCTTTTTGGATTGTTCTCCAAATACCGCAGCCCAAACTCCAAAGGTTCCATCCCCTCCTAGGCAAACCAATCCCCTTCCCTCTTAACCAACTTGATAGCCACTAAGGACCTCCAAAAAGCTTAATCTTCCACTCCATAGTGCCACAACCACTTTCCCAACAGAGCTTTATTAAGCTTAATCAAACTTTTAATACCCAAACCCCTCCCCCCCATAGAGATAGGGGTCTTGATTGCATCCCACTTAACCAAATGCAATTTCTTTACTTCCTCCTTCCCATCCCATAAAAAATCCCTTTGGATCTTCTCCAACTTCTTTGCTATCAAAGATGGGATAGTGAATAATGACATGTAGTAGGTTGGTAGTTTGGCTTAATTGCTTCTTATCAAAGTTAGGCCCCCCCAACCCCGCGAAAGATAGTGCTTCTTCCACCCCGCCGACCACCTTTGGAACTTTTCAATGATTGAATCCCAAATCCCACAAGACTTGGAGGGAGAGACTACCGATAAAAAAAAAAGACTTGGAAGGAGTGCCCAACGATACCCCAAGTAGATGGGAATGACCACACCTTACATCCCAAAATCCAAGCCAACACCTATATCCCCCTTACCTCCCCCACCAAGAGAGTCTCACTCTTCTTCAAGTTAACACACAGCCCCGAAACTGCTTCAAAGCTCACTACAATGCATCTAAGGAACTGGATATGTCTCTCTTTTGCCATGCAGAAGATGACAGAACCATCCACGAATGAAAGATGTGACACCTCCTCAATATCCCATGACTATCCACCACTTTGAATCCTTTCAACATACCCACTTCCATAGCTCTACCCATCATGTGACTAAACGCCTCCACCACCACGAACAAAATGGCAATAATGGCTCCCAGCCAAACCCTCTAGACATTTAAAAAAAAGCGTGCTAGAGAACCATTTACTAGAACCGACAAAGAGAGTGAGGAAATGCATGACCATATCCATTGTCTCAGTATATCACCAAACCCCATCTTCCGGAACATTGTCATCAACAATACCCCGCAGACATGATCGTAAGCTTTCTCGATGTCAAGCTTACAGACCACACCACTCTCTTTCCTCCTTCTTCTAAGTCGATACACTCGTTTGCTATAAAAGTTGCATCAAGTACTTGTCTCCGCTTGACAAATGTGTTTCAACTCCTAGAAATGATCCCCACAATAGATCCCTCAATCACATCGCTAGAACTTTGGCCAATAGCTTGTAGTCACATCCCTCCAAGTTGATTAGCCAAAATCTCTAATGTTCTCAGCCTCCTCTTCGGGATTAAGGCAATAAACGAGGCATCCAAAATTTTCTCAAATGAGCCAATTCTGAAGAAATGATTGAACACTGCTAAGATATCTTCCCTAACAACCCTCAACAATGCTAGTAAAATGCCATTGAGAATCTAGTAGGGCCCAAGGCTTTACCCCATCAAAAGATTTTAAAGTTTCCAGGATCGCCTCTTCTTTAAATGGCCTCTCTACCACCATCATCATTACAGCCACGACACCCTATTACCACTGGGTTGCCATTGCCACTAACACCTCCCACCCCTTGACATCATTGACACAATGTGGGCGCCATTGCTCCACCAGCAACACTTCACCATTATTATTATTTTTTGTTGATAAATAAAACCATCATTATCATCTGTAACATGTTACCAACACACACTACCACAATACACAACCACCTACAACTATCACTGCCACTTCTTTTATCGTTGCAACCAAAACTCCCCTTGGCATGACATAATGCTTGTGTCTCACCCGCTTCTGTTTTCCGTTGATAAAAAATCTATCTTACTCATGGTCTTAAAATTCTGTCACATGTCAATATCTCCATTGCTATCTCTGCCATCTAAGACTATTATAAAATTATCAGCATTTACATTAACAGTCCAATAAATATAACATATGCTAAAACAAAACCCAACTTATTTTCCATTGATTTCTGAATAACTATTGTCATCTCCATTTTTTAAAACCTTGAGGCTATTGAAGATTTTGATATTTTATCCCTGATCCTACATTACCTGATGAATACTATTGTAACCATAGATGATTGAAGCAAATAAAGAACTTATATCAGATTAACATAACTAAAAGAAGAAAATAGAATTGAGAAAAGGGGGTGGGGGAACAGCACCTGGCATTTCCCAACTTGTCTGCTCCTTCATCTTCACTATCGTCATCTCCAAAAACTTCAAGCTATGAAAGCAAAGTGTGGGTCATGAGAACCAACAAAGAGTAGAAAAACATGCATCTTGTAAACTACAAACACCCCAATAATCTCAAAAACTAAGAATATCATGCAATGTCCCCTAAACAAATCCAAATTATGTCTAATATTAATAAATTCTGCATCCGCAGTAACGTGCAATACTCCCACAGGCCACTAACTTATCCAACTAAACAAAATAAATAAATAATAAAAAAGGCTAGGAAGAATCGTCACCTCATCATCTTCCTGATCTTCTTCTTCATCATCATCTCCTTCTTCATCATCTTCCTCATCCGCTTCTTCCTCCTCATTTGACATTTTTCCATCACTTTTTCTCTTGTTCAAACCGTACTCTCTTGCCTCGTCTTCTTCCAAATACTCCTCCAACTCTTTAATCTTCAAAAACTTATCTTCAACTCCACTGCCACCATCATCACCTCCGCCCTCCTCCTCATCCTCCTCTTCGTTCTCCTCGTCCTCTTCACCTTCCTCATCCTCGTCATCAAACCCCACCAATTCCTCATCTTCCGCCCCATTCAACACCTCAAAATCCTCGATTTCTCCCTCTAACTCTTCCTTCTCTCTCTCTAGACCCTCGCCCTTCTTGACACCGACCGCACCAAATAACTTCGAGATTTCTTCGGGATTCTTCTCGAACTTCTTCAGTTCTCGGCGAAGACTCGAGATTAACGGCTGCGACTGGAGGTCGATTTGCTGCCAGATCTGCTCAGCGTCGAAGCCGTCGGTCAAAAGGTGATCGAAGGGTGATTTGGGGGCGAAGGGCCCGAGGGATGAGAATATATATTGAGAGGCCTTGCGAGCCGCTTGAGAGATGTCCGGCGATGGCGAGAGATAGAGTGGTGGGTCCGTCGATTTCAGACGGTGGAGGGCTTCCAGGCCTCCTGCTTCGTTTAAGCTCGCCATTGTTGAGTTGGGTCGAGAAGAAGGTGCTCTGTTTTTACTGGGTTTGAAGGCGTTTTCAGGGGTTAGGGTTTTAGGATAGTGATCACACGGGGGTCGAGGTCGTGTGGTTATTTACTTAGAGCAACCCCAATGGGGAGTTGTATTTTGGGGTGCCAAATCACCCCTTTACAATCTTGAACAGTATTTTGACACCTTGAATTAAAAATCTGTTTTAATAACGGGTGCTAAAATAGGGTGCTATTTTAATATTTTAATATTTTTTATTAAAAAATATAATTAAACTTAACGGTTATATTTGAACAGGTATAGTTTTCATAACGATCGCAATTTAACAGATATATTTTTATAATAAAAATTTTAAATTTTAAATTTTAAATTCCAAATTTCAAATTTAAATTACAAAATTAATTTAAATTCTAAAATCAATTTAAATTCTAAATAACAATTAACTAAAATAGAAAAAACTTTATAAATTAAAAAAATTAGCTAAATAAATAAATTCACCCTAAATTAACAAAACTAAATAAATAAAATAAAATTAAAACATTCAATTTAAATTAAAAAATTAATTTAATTATAAAATCAATTTAAATTCTAAATAACAATTAACTAAAATAGAAAAAACTTCATAAATTAAAAAAATTAGCTAAATAAATAAATTCACCCTAAATTAACAAAACTAAATAAATAAACTAAAATTAAAACATTCAATTTAAATTACAAAATTAATTAAATTCTAAAATCAATTTAAATTCTAAATAACAATTAACTAAAATAGAAAAAACTTCATAAATTAAAAAAATTAGCTAAATAAATAAATTCACCCTAAATTAACAAAACTAAATAAATAAAATAAAATTAAAACATTCAATTTAAATTAAAAAATTAATTTAATTATAAAATCAATTTAAATTCTAAATAACAATTAACTAAAATAGAAAAAAATTCTTCAATTATAAAAATTAACTAAATAAATAAATTCACCCTAAATTAACAAAAATATATAAATAAATAAATAAACAAACTAAAATTAAAACATTTAATTTAAATTCTACCAATTAACTAAAATAAAAACATTTATTTCAAATTCAAATCAATTTTATATATATATATATATATATATATAAATATATAGGGAAAGGAGGCAGAGAAACTTTTCCCCACCCCCAGCCGTCTCTGGTTTTTTCACGGAGAAACCCACGCGCCTCTGGTTTTTCCCCTTCGTCACTGCGCCTGCACCTCCTCCTCCTCCTCCTTCCCCTTCCCCTCTGCACCTCCTTCCCCTTCCCCTCTCTCTGTGCCTCTGCCATCAACAACCACACAAAGTTTGAAGAAAAAAAGAGCAGAAACTTACGGTGGCCGGCGATTTTCACGGCAAATTTCACGGCAATTTTCAGACAATTTTCGGCCTTTGGTAAGTTTTATCTTTCAAAATCTCATATTTATAGAATTTTTTTGGTTCAATATAGCTGTTGAAAGTGGAAAGAGAGTGGAACAGTGAAATCGGAAAAGCCAAAACGGCTCTTTGCAACCTTTCCATTTCTCTCTCCAGAGTTTGCAAAATTGCCACCCCAACACCATTGCTGCCATTTTCCAACCCTTGATGCCACCCCCGTTGGAGTTCAAAACAGTAAAATTTGGGGTGGCATTTTGGCAGTTACAGGTCGTTACCTGTTTGCCACCCCATATGCAACTCCCCATTGGAGTTGCTCTTAGATCGCAGGTACCTCACTGACAAGTAGTCTAGGACCGTGATTTGCATATTACACATGAGTTTGCATAGAAAATAATACCATACCATCGTATTCGTGAACTTTTTTTTTATTATTACCATATTTTTTCACTTTCTTTAATTTTCAATTAAAAGACTAATGAGATAATTATTTTAATTGTAAATTACATTAAATTTCTAAAATTTCTAACATAATATTATTATTTTCTATTTTTATTAACAAATAATTTTTTCCTAATTTAATTTCTTTTTTTTTTTTAAATGACAAACTATAAAACAATGTTATGACTGATTTTTAAATGACGTCAAGTTGTTATAGATGATTTATAAATGGATGAGATCAATGGTTGAATTTTTTAATTGTGATCCTATAAAGCAAAAGATTAAGAATTATTGACGGACGTCTGGTGAAGAACTTTCTGACAATCAAGTCGAGAATTTAAGTGAAAAAAAATTATAACTTAATCGATAATTAAGTCATTCCTTTAAGGTGAACTATTGCTATTCTTTTATAAGTGTTGTACATGTCATTTTGATAAGATTAAGATGGAATAAAAATTAGGATTGCGTGTATCTTTTTGTAATAATTTCCTAATTGGGCTTCCAATCAATTTGGTACCGATTACTTGAGCTAGGTAGTACTGAGAGATGACCTTCAGGCACTCCCTCTAAATGGGCTCATGCCTCTAAAGTGGTCAAATCGGAACCCCTCTTTGCGCATCTATATTTCGTCTGCATGTCATCATCTTAAGATTGAGAGCTACTCTGGGCACGCCAGCCCCGAAAGCCTTTGATGTTTGGTCTTCGATGGCAAGTAGGCAATGGTTTATCCACCAGAATCTGGTTGGACTAATGGTTGCCTTCTCTTTGTTTCTTCATGGTGGTCTCCCTTGTTCGTAAGCTTCAATGAGATGCTTTGAGTCGATTTACTCTTCTTCTAATCACTGGTGTTATATTTTTGTTTTTAGGGTCATTCAATTAACAATTTATGAAAAATATCAAAATTTTCTTTTGATTTAAGTTCAAACATATTAATCTATAAAATCATTTAATTATTCAATACTAAACATATCCTTCGAGTAAAAAATCGACGAAATCTAAAGCAACCCCAAACAATTTTTGTACAACTTTAAAAATCAATAACTTGTAATTTATAAATAAATATTTAATAAAATATATACATATATATATATTTGAATTCTAAACATCAAAATTCATCAAACAATATCCATATTAAATATGAAATTAAAAAAAAAAAATCACCCCAAAACTGTAAATTTATATAAATGAGTGTTGACAACGGTAGTGAAATCAAGTGAAAGCTTATTACGGTGAGTGAGAAATAATACAACGAGTATTATTGTCATTTTGAAAAGAAAAAAAATACTAACTAAGAAAAAATGGATTTCATCTAAAAAAAACATGTGTTTTTCACCTCAAAAATAAAAAGTGTATAGACTCTGTAGTAACTAAACATTTTTTTTGGAAGGACTTAAAAGACCTGTAAACTCTTTCTTTTGTTTGAACTTTGAAGACAATATTCTTAGTGTGCCTATTAGTCATTGTTCGGTGCTAGAAAAGATTAATTTGGTTCTTTTCAAGACATAGTATTTCACTGTTCAAATAGCTTATTTAGCTATGTTGGAAAGTAAATTACATTTTGAGTTTTGAAGTATCGTAGAGCAACTCCAATGCGGAGTGTCAAATTCATAACTGCCAAAATGGCACCCCAAACTCAAAATTTTCTACTCCAACGGGGATGACATCTACGGTTGCAAAATGGCACCTAACGTTCTAGAGTGTCATTTTTATAAACTTTGGAGAGAAAAAAGAAAGATGTGTCATTTGACGATTGAGGTCATTTCCATTATTACTCTTACAACGGCTACTATTCCAACGACTTTATTTCAATAAAAATTGTATAAATACAGGGGGTTTGTGAAGAGAAAACTTACTAAAGCCCGAAAAATCACTCTGAAAATTATTTTATAAATTTAGGATGATTTTATTTATTTAACTAATTTTGATAATTAAATAATTTTTTTAATTTAGTTAATTGTTAGAATTTAAATTGACTTTTTAAATTAAATTAATTTTTATTATTTAATTTAAAAAATTAATTTAAATTAAACCGTTATGAAAATTATACCCGTTAAAATATAACCGTTAAGTTTAATTATATTTTTTAATAAAAAATATTAAAATGACACCTCATTTTGACACCTGCTATTGGAGAAGATTTATAATTTAAAAATGCCATAACACTGTTCAAAGTTGCAAATAAATTTTTTGACACCTCAAAATGACAACTCCCTTTGGAGTTGCTCTTAGAATGGAAGACACCAATACCTATATATGTTCATGAATGTAATTAGTGTCTTGTTTGTGGTCCATGTATAGAGTCTAAAAAACATCCTTAATATATGATTATATTAACACATGCATGTAAGTAGATGGATACATTTCTAGGAATCTTTAAAACCCATGTAAACTAGAAGTATGAATATGAATGTTGAATGAATATCATTTATTTCCCTCACTATTTCTCCTCATAGATTATGTTGTGAGCATTCAATCACCCATTTCCTACAAATTAATATCAGAGCAAAGCCAACAAATTAGTGCCGTAACTTCCATTCATTTCCAACAAGCTATAGAGTTAGAACTAAGTCAGCCACAGCCTCGATCGCATCTTACCTCATCTTTTCAATCCTGATTTTTGCATATTATTTGAAAGTCTGAAATAGCAAATCAGATTTTAGATTTTTGCCTGACGTGCTTGTTTTAATGCAATGTATGTAGATAATATTCTGCCGTGGCCGGAAAAACCCCTTCCTTTACCGTTGATTCCTCCATTTGGATGTTTCATCTTTATCGTAATTGTGTTTTATGAGGTTTTGGTATTTTAAAGTTATCTCTAAAAAAAAAGGGTTGGATTTGTTTTTTTATGTCTTTTTTTTTTTTTTTGATAATTTAAGCATCTCTAGTTTAACCCAACTCAATTTGGACTCAAGTTGCATTGATTCTAGATAGCCGAGAACTAATCTTGGAAGTGTCAATCTCAACGCCCACAATTATGAGCACTATTTGAAGAGAGTGAATTCGAAGCTGGGTGGGCTATGAGGTAGTACACCCCCCAACCAACTCGGCTGGGCTCCTTATGGACTTTTCTTATACTTCAAAAACGTGATGTTTTAAGATTAAATATAATTCATGTAGCCGATTTTAAATAATTGACACAAGACTTTGTTAAGTTAGCTTGAGCTTTTGAAACATTTTTAAGAGTTGTTTAGATTGATTTTCATATAGCTCAAAATTTTTATAGTCTAACTTTTAAAGTAACAACCCTGCAATCATGGTTAGTGTCACGGGGTTGTTTTCTTAAGAACAAAAAACCGAGGCTCAACCTGTGATGGTATTGCCCTGCAACCAGCCACTCAAAACACACACTCAAGGTACACAAAACTACAAAGGAAGACTCCCAAAACATTTTATTCACAAAACCCTTTTTTAATACAAAGGACACTTCGAGCCACCAAGGCTTACAAGGTGCACTAGACACTGTGCACACAATCTCACTTACAGATTCCCTCTTGCTCACTATTTGTTTTTCTCTGCCTAACAATGGCATACAAGCACTCATATATATAAGCACATTACATACAACAATTACATTAAGCAATGTCCTAGGCACTGCCATCTGTCTTAGGTAGTTATGTTACCATATGTGCCCAGCAGTTACAGAAGTCCTCTGATCTGCTGCCACCTGTGCATGACGGTTGAGCAGTTCTGATGCACTGCTCTAGACAATGCCACCTATCCACGCAATTGCCTTCGACTTGAAAGATGGAGCCACCTCATGCCTCACAACACGTCTTTGGTCTAGCCAACAACCTTGCCCCAAAGGTGCCAAGGCCTTTCTGTACATGTGGCTTGCCTGCCCATGGCACCCAGCTCAAGGGATTGTCTCCCCTATATATGTCAAAGTGATTTTTGTTGGGCTGATAGGAATAGACATGATCCCTTGTAGAGTCGCATGACCCACCTCTTATCTGCTGCAGGTACCATCTATGCACTGTCTAGGCTAAGGCTGCCAAGACATGCAACCAACTTGTCAAAATATTCAAATCCATCAATAGCAAATTAAAATATGACATGCCTTCCCATGTCTATGCTTCCCACTTGATCGAATGTCGCCAAACATGAAATGCCACCCATCCCCATGCCACCAAATCTAGTGTATTAGGGTCTGACAGTTAGATCCCAAATAATGAAGAACGTGTAGCCTTCAATTAGACAATTTTTAGGAGTGACTACGGCAAGTTTAGTTTCTCTATAATTCCATGTGAAATGTGTCAGTTGTTACTTTGAACATGAGGCCCCACCAAGTAGCAAGTAAAGTGGATTCGTTGTGCTTTTACCTTATCAGTAAAGTGAATGTATTGTAATACAGTAATCTTTCTACTTAAAACCACACAGCATTCGAGAATAATATATATATATATATATATAAGGTAATGTACATATGTATTCTAACAATATTTTATTCCCACTTTGTTGAGCTGGGTAGATTATATAATATAATATTATTATAAATTTAAGTTTATATAAAATATGTTTTAACAATTGATATATATATATATATATAAAATAATATTATTATAAGCATAAGCTCGTATGAATATTGGCAGAATGTCGGGGGACAAAGGGGGGCACCATGACCCTCTCAAAAATTTTGATATTGTTTTTTTTTACCACTAATTTTGTTAGAGATTTTTAATAACATAAGATTTGTCCTATCTAAAAATTTGGATATTATATTTTTTTATCACTAATTTTGTTAATTTTTTTTTTAACCAAAGAAGACTTGGCCCCCTCAATTTTTTTTATATATTCATATGAATTTCTTTAAATTTTTATATTTACTATTTGGCCCCCCTAACAAAAATTTATGGATCTGCCGTGCACATGAGGCATGTGTTTTAACTATTAGATGATTTAAAAATTGAGTTTTCATTTATTCCAATTATTTTGTTTCTAGTTTTTAGCCATCCAATAATTAAAACATCCTACTTTATTATAAAAAAAAAATATCCGACTTCATATGAGCGCGAACTTACAGTAATGTCATATCATTACACAATCAATTCAAAGCTCTGATAAAAGAGAACGATTGCGCTATGTAGTTAATTGGCAGTTTAAAATCTTGTTAGATTCATATGAACATAAATATATATATATATATATATATATATATATATATATATATATATACCAACAGCAGCTCCACCGATTCTTGTAAGGAGTGCCTTTCTTTTTCCCCCTGCTGATTCCCTGAATGAATGCATTACAAAGTGTAAAGATGTTGCTATTCTTTGCCATCTTTGACTTGGTTCCTTTTTGACAGTGATGCCCCAATTAGATGTAAATTTATACACAGCAATGGCCCATGAGCATCACTTTGTCCAATCAGACATGCCTTTGCATATTGTCGGTATCATTTATAAAATTATAAAAAAGAAAAGATAGAGCAGTTTTCTTAGTTAAATCAACACTTTCTTGGACAAGAAAGCAGTTTTATTAGCTATATAAACACTTTCTTGTCATTGATGAGGAAGGGATTAATCTGAGTCTTCATGTTGGGGATTCAAAATCATGTACAATAATCATTGCTGTTGCTCATTTGCTAATAATTTCTGTATGTCTTTCCAGCAACATTGTGAATAGTGTGGTCAAGATCTGTCACTGTTCTTCAGTCGTAATTGTTGACATGGTGATAGAGTTGAAATGGCACACTTCCCCCTCCCCCCCCCCCCCCAAAAAAAAAAAAGAAGGAAGAAAAGAAATGGCACATTTTGATTAACTACAGTTCAGGAGATAGCAGATGATAATAGATTGAAGGGCACCCTTCAAGCTGATGAGAATGTTGTTACTGCATCCAGCAAAATTTTTAGGAGTTGCTTGGTATAGGATAATTTCTGTGCTTGGTATAGGATAATTTCTGCTAAATAAGACAGCCCAAAAGACATATCACTACAAAGCCTTGCCTTGAAATAGATAAGACCATAAAAAATGACAGCAGCACGAGACGTGAATGATCGGATACGAGCACCTCAATATCTTAGCAGTGAAACAATCACAAACAAGAAAAGGATAATAATGATGAAAATTGAATAATAGAAGTTTATTAAATTATATTTATAGAGATCGGAAACTACTAAGTTGACTAGGAAATCACAATTACCAAGCTAATCCTAATAATAGTAGGAAAATTTTAAAAAAAATTGGATAAAATATATATATAAATATATATATATATATATATATATATAAAAATAGGTTTTTTGCAATGGAGCCCAAAATTTGAAATTAGCTAAGAGAAGAAGAAAACAGCCACAAACAACAACTGAATTGGATTTTTCTATGCAAAATAACTGCAAAAAATACTTCTTCCAAAAAATAGCAAAGTCCAATTGAAGGCCGAAACATGCAAATTTGGCCAAAGTACAGCTACTACAGCTTCAGTCGCAACACAAACGGCAAGTTTGGTCCATTGGGCTGTCTCGGGTCAAAATATGAGAGTTTCAAGTATACTTGTGTTGAGGTGATCAGATCTAAAATATTTTTTTAGAGCATTTTCAACTACTTTTTTGAGACAATTTGACTTTGATTTTGGACTTCTTTTTTAACAATTGCTTCATGAATTCGTCCACTACTTGTTCTACATAAAAAAATGTCAAAACTATTTTGCATTTAGATAGATGGATTAAAAACTAGAAATTGGTAAGCAGTGCCTTGTTCAAATTTTCTTTTATAAAGAACCTTTGGGTAATCTTCCCAGCAAGAAAAAGAACAAAAAAGTGCAGATCAAACATATAAAAGGAGAAACTGAGAATAATAGTAATTTCTCTTATGAAATTTTTACAACTTCTATGTGTAGTTACAACTATGCATTGTTTAATAATCATTGTATACATCCCTCAAAAAGCAAAACTAAGTACATTTTTCATTTTGTCTATGACTTCTTGAAACATGGAACCCATATTCATTGTTGATTATATATATGGGCATCTTTCTTCCTCTTCTGCTCTATGGCTGCCTCTTTAATGGAGAAAAGTCACAAATTTTTTTCAGAACTATGAAACTGGTTTGGTTTCATATCAGATATCAGTCCAAATTACCTCCTGCACTGGTAGGACTGAGGGAACCAGTTTGACAACAGACGGTGCTTCATCTTCATTACCAAAGCAAAAATACCGAAGCATGGAATATGCATCAATCCCACCGATAAGTACCTGTGAAACCAATGTTATTTCAAGAGAAGGGTACAAACAGAAAACAACTTAAGAAAATTTTTTAGATGCTTAGACTGTAACTCAGACTGACAATTCTTGGGATTTAGAAAGTTTTGTGCTTTGGGAATTGAGAGTAATAGCGGTTTTGAAATTAATGGGGAGAGTCTGATATCTAGTGTAATGAAGAAAACAAATTAAGAACGGAATTTGAAGAAAAGAAATCCAATTGTGGGAAAAATAGACATTTGGTCATTAGAACTATCTGTATTTCTCATGAATAATTTGCAAAATATTGAATTACATGAAACAAATTAGGGGAATGAACTAAAAAAGATTGTCTAATACATGCTTTTCCAAAACTTGGATGGTAATGGTTGTGTCAGAATGTCAAATTTCCCTTTAACTAGTTGAAAGTGGCTGCTGAAATTCAATAAATCAGTCCTGGAGGATCAATATCATGAACCACTATATATAAATTCCTTGTCTAAATAAAGCTTAAGTAGGATTTGTTTTACAACACTTCAAAGAGGTCATTTTTTTCAAAGATTACATACCATAATGGAGCAAGTGAAGATGACAAGTCCAAGAATGGATATGGCCACCTGTCATAAATAAATAGTTATTGTTACAAAATGAATGTAGAAGAGATTTTTCTATTTTAAAAAGAGGCAAAAAAAAAAAAAAAAAACAAAGGAAGCTTACCAAATTGAGACACAGGCATGGACAATCCATTGGAAAATCGCATAAACAGCTGTCCACAGGAAGAAGTATGCAATTCGAAACCAAGGGAACCGCTGAAAGGGGAAAAAAATTCAAAAATAAATCACAAAAGTGGGAATGTGAATATCAATTGAAACCAATAAAGAGCTGCAACTTACCAAGCAATTCAAAGCAGTATCACCAAACAGGAAAATGGCATTGATTGTGTGCATACTTATAATCAACTGCAATATTGAAGATAAAACACATTATTCAGAAAGCAAATTAGAGAGGTTATTCAAACAATTAATATAAGATTCTTCAAACTCTTTTGGACTTAACCAAGAAAAAACTCAGAATTAAGTGCCAGTGGTGTGGTGCAGATAGCAATGGGTATGGTATGCATGCCCAAGCAGAGTGTTCAAAGAACTCACATACAGCCATGAAGTAAATTTTGATTTTTTTCTATTTAGTTACCTTTATCTGATCTCTTTTTCTTTCATTTTATTATAACTTTTCTCTACAAAACATACTAAAAATTTATACATAAATAAATTGATATGGGAATGATCCTACCTAAAATGAATGCTTTCTTGGCACTGATTATTAGCCAATGTATTAGAATATTGATCTTGCCATCTCCCATATGAGGTCTATGAGAGGATCTATACGCAACCATAAATGTTTAAGTTATTGCAAACTCAATGATACAAAAACAGTAACCTAGTCTGCACATATGTGATAATTTAAGCCACTGTTAAAATTATGCAAGAAAAATGTTGTCTGGATACAATCACATATAATTTGTAAATACAAAAGTTGATTAACTCACAAAATTCAGATTGTAATCTTTGATCGCAAGAAATGGTACAATTATGAACCAGAAGACACAGTCTGTAAGCATCACAGCACCTGCATTCATCTATTTACAAGAAAAGTAAGAAAAAAAAGTCAAAATTTTAGTGTAAGGAAGATAACAAAGCTATTATGTTTCTTATTTCTCAACTAATCAACTTTTTTCCAACATCAAAATGAAGAAAAAAATTGCAATATTTTGCAGAGTTCGTCTCCACTTTGTTCAGTCCTCCAGTTTCATCCAATTATTAACAACAGTACACTTCATCACAGTGAAGAAGAACATCTTCCTTTCATTAAAACATGAAAAAGGAGGGACTAAAAAGAGAGGAGCCAAATTCTACTAAGCAGTACCTACCAATGATTCAAGCTGTGTAATAATCAAACATTATCTTTGGGCAGCAAAAAGGTTGGAGGTATGTGGGGGAAATTTAATCCTCAATCAGAAACTACACAACTGAAATTAATGATTTTTGGAATTCACCTGGAAAATAATATGAAATACATAGCCCCAAAAGCCTGCAGTTTGACGGACATGAGGTTCTTCATTAGTGCCCAAGCACTTTGCTGCATTGGATGCATTAGAATTTTCTGCATTTGTAGGAGCTGCATAAGCGCCCTGCTCTGTGTCAAAGGCCTCATTATCAATCCCAGCTCCACCAACTTTATTGTGATATTGGTAACATCCATACATGGAGAGCAAAGATCCCAGCTACAATACAAGGTCATAATCAAAATTAATAAAGATATAAAGGGAAAAATTAGATTCAAGCATAGACACAGACATGAAGGGGTATGAGACATAAAACACAAGGGAAATATGTATAAAAAAATGCATAAACCCTGTTTAAAGATAGATGACATACCCCAAAATAAATGGTGATTAGTGCAAAAGTCCACCTGTGAAATATAAAATAGTACTAGTTAGAATTTGCAATACGCAATGATGAAATCATACCTCATGTCATGAAATTAATACTGGCATTAATGGAAGCTTCATTTGAAAATGAATATTCAAACTTATTTTAGGGCATCTTCCCATTCAAACTCTTTTAACTCTATAAGAATTTACATTAAAAATAAAAAACTTCAAGTTTTAACTTCGAGGGGAAGCAAACTTAGAGGCAAGAAGCCAAATTTCAATTTTTGCATTTCATAATTGCCTTAAAACCCTTTAATGAGTAAAAGCTGCCATCTTTATAATGTGTAAAATTTACATATTAGTTTCATTGTTAATGAAGCTCAAAACAAAAATGCCCTTTAAAAGTAAAGACCCTTCCTTGCTTAACTTATACAGAGAACCAGAAAACATATGATAGAAAGATCTTAAAAAAAACTGGGTATGTATATATAGATGTGTGTGTGTGTGTGTGTGTGTGTGTAAGTAGAAAATTGTATATAAACAACATTCTTTATATCATGCTAAAAATTTACTCCCACATTAAGTCATCCATATGCAAGAGTTTGTACTGTATGAAATGGACCCACGGAAAAGAACTGCTTACTGAGTATAGAAGTAAAATATGCTGCCACCATCAACAGCACCATTTAGGATCAGGAGTATCAGAAGCACAAAGAATGCAAAAATGCGAAAAGCCAGCAACCAGGCAGGATGTATTCCTTTCAGACATGGCCTCCAAACTTCATCTTCATACAACACTCCTGCAGGTTCTTTTTGGGCTTCTCTGCTTCCTTGTTTCCAATTCCGGGGACCTTCAAACTTTGAAATAAGAACAGATGCAAAAACCATTGCCATTAAAACCCAAATGGAACATAGCAAGACCCTCCAGTTCAGCCAATAACTCGTGGTGGTAGTATCAGCAGTCATGACTGGCTGCCAGGAATTTTTTGGGGTTCCTGTTAAAAAACTCATGCTGTTACTGTTACTTCCCTGATTGTTCCTGTCAATCTATGGTTCAATGGATGATTTAATTTGGAACTCCAATAGATGGAGAAGCAAAAAATTAGGGAAAATAACTTTTTAAAAAAATGGGTTATCTCCGTAAAAATTGAAACAATTTAAACAAATTTCAAGGACTTTTTGTTAGTAATTTCTAATAGGAAAAGAATGGAGGAAAAACAGAAGGAATTCATCTGTAAAGTGTACTGTTCTGATGGAAAGAATGAAGAGAAAAACCAACAACAAAATTTACAAAACAATTTTAACCTGAAAAACAGAATGATTTTATAGAAAGTAGAGCTTCATATGTGCTCTGTAATGAGGCCATTGCTGCAAAAAATTTACATGCTTTTTTGAAGAATAATTTTGAAAAAAAAATAAAATGTGAAGCTTAAATGCAGAACCAAGAATCGAATCCCACTAGCAGAAACCCCAAGTCCATGAAGAGCTCAACAACAAAGTCTTGCCTCCGCAAACAGATATGCAATCATACAGCACTTAGGAAGAAACAAATGAGGAATTCCCAGTCATTAATGGACTTCTAATAAATATGAACAGCAGAACAACAGCTCAAAGATCAAAACCCATGAATTTGAAACTCATTAATGGGGCAGAGATTCCAAACTTTAGGTGGGTATTTGCACAAAAAAAAATATATTATACTAAATGAGAGATAAAAAAGAGAAAAAAGAAAAGAAGTAGCCAAGTTCTTAATTGCAAGGGAAGGAAGGGTGAGAAACTTACAAGGAAAAGTAAGGCAATATGAAGGTGTGTAAGAAGAGATGCTTTGCTTCTTTGCCTTGTGTATATTGAAAAACTAATAAAGAGCATAGATGATAAAAGGATGGTGTGCTTTGGGCGCAAGCTTCCCTTTTTTGCTTTTCCACATGAGATCTTGTAATGTAGACCAGACTAATAGACTATAGTCATATCATAATCTCCATATAACCATGCAAATATTAAATTCTTAGACACGAAGGATTGTTTTGTCATCTTTTCTGTCATTATACCTGTCTTTTTAAGTATTTCTAGTTATTAATATTCTAGTCTAGAGAGAGAAAGGGGGACCAATTACGCTTTTATATATATATATATATAATATTATGTTTATCATAATATTTTGATCAATTTTTTTTATTTATTAATGTAATTCTTCAGATGTTATTTAATTAAATTTTTTAATATTAATGAATTAAATTTTTTAAACGTATTTGACATGACTAATACAAAAAAATTGAATTTACTAATATTTGAACAATCACGTCAACAATTAAAATTTTTAAGTAAAATATGATAGCAAGAATAGGATGACACTTTATATATTGTCTTTGAAGGTATTTTTTTCGGTGAAAATGAATTGTCATGTGAATTTATATTTTTTTATATATTTTAAGAATCATTGAAAAAATTGAATTGTATCATATATATATATATATATAACACATCATTTACGATAATATCTTATTGAAGAATTTTTCTAAATTTTGGGTTGGGTTGCTAGGGGATGATGCTTTTTTGATATGAAAATAGCTTCTGTTGAGCTCCATTAAAGGAGTAAAGCAACATAAAGGGAATGTTATGATGTGTTTTGAAGCACCATAGATTCGTGTCAAAGTTCATTTTGACCAGTCATCTGGACCATTGATTAGCCTATAATTCATCGATCATGATTAACATATTTATTTCCGTACATCTTTGTCCTGCTATTTATAGGATGAAGATTTGAAGAGAGAGAAAACGAGTCATCCTCGGAGTCACAGTGGTCATAGACAAGGTGGGGCAGTCATATCAGGTAGGACCTACACACGTCAACGTCCAGCATGTGTTTAATAATTTTTAATAATTAATAAATTTTAAAAAAATTAACTTATTCCATAATAAATAATTAATATTTTTTATTATTTATTAATTATTAATTAATTTTTTTTTCAAAATACTCTTTATATAATATTAATTATTAAAAAATAAAATAATTATATATATATTTAGATATACATATATATATAGAAAGAGAGAAATGCTAAAGATTCTATCATTTTTATCTCACTTTGATCGTACTTCTCTTACATGAATGAAACCTATTATTTATTAAATAAATAATATTCTTTCAGTTATTTGAGAGGTAAGATCAAAGTGGAATAAAAATAACAGAATTCGTAGCATTGCTCATATATTTATATATATTTTTTTTATGACATATCTTGATAAATATATTTATTAATTTTACATAATTGAAATCAAAAGTATTATAAATGAAAAAAATTATAATATTAGAAAACATAATTTCTTTACTTGAAATGGACATTAAAATTTTTTTATGCCATAGTTAAGTATTCTATGTATTTTTAATTTTTATAAAAAAAACTAAAATATTATTAAAAAGTTGCATACAAGGTTTTATTTTTTTTATCAAAAATTGTTTACACGTAAAAAATACTTATTGATTAATAAAAGTATGAAAAAAATTAATAATTAATAATTCTAATAAGTAATAAATTCTTAATCTCCTGTATCTATTAATTATAAGATAATCAACTCTATTCAAGCTAGGAATTTAGCTTAAAAAAAATTCAATGGTAATATAGTAAGAAAAAATTCTATGATCAATTAAATTTGACACAGGATATATATATATATATATATATACATTTTTTTTAAATTAAATTATTAATATAATACTATTAACGTCACATAATTGTAGTTGATTTATCATATTACCGATTTATTTTTGGGATTTAAGCTGTGACCACAAATGGTGGTATTCGTTGGTCCTATTTGTATTCGAGTTAATAAATATATAACACATTAATGCACGATTCATATATTTTGTTAATTTGTAAAATTTTATTGGTCCAAATGTAATACACAAAAAAAAAAATTATTAATGAAATAATACTCAAAAAATTATGATTTTGTATATCAAAACTTAACATATAGAATAAGCCATATCATTTAATTGGTATAATATGAAAAAGAAGTCACGTGCTAAATTTTGATAAAAAATATCATCTGAATGGAGTAATGAATAATCTTTCTATAAAAGGACAAATAATATGGAGTCACTCACTCTCTCTCTAAACTTTCTCTCTCTAAACTCACTGAAAGCGGAGAACGAAATTTCATATGACAGATGACGGGCATGGATATGTCATATCCATTGGATTAACTATCTGATCTTTGAGGGAGTGTTTGGATTTAGCCAAGAAAATGGAAGCTAGTGGTGTGGTGATTGGTGCGCTTAATTGCTATGAAATTGTTGAAATTTCGACCTATTCTGGCAGAAATTCAACTTGGTATTATTATTGGGAATTGCTTGCTGAGCTGAAAATGGTGTCAATTCAAGTAATGTGTATCTGATGGGTTTGTGAAATGAGATTGTTGTGATCTCAGGACCTTGTCTTGTTTAATGTAGGTTAGTTTTCTGATTAGATGGGTTCTGAAAGGAAAGTTCATGGATTTGATTCATTGTTGTGATATATATGTAATGTAGGAGATGAATGAAACAAAGGTTGGAGGGGTGTGATTATAGTTGTGGAAGTAGGCAACACAGCCCCATCAGCTGCATGAATTGCACTTGTCAAGTAGGCAAAACGTCCCATCACTTGCATGTATTGCCGACACTATCATAACAATTTTTATTTAAATATTTAATAATTCGTTTGTGATATAGACCAAAAAAATAAAATAAAACTTTAATAAAGATTCGTTTTGTTTCTTTTATATATATATATATATATATATATATATATGTTATAAACAGTTTATATAAATGTATTATTTTTTTGAATTTTAACTTATAAAAAAATAGTCATCATTAGAATGACAAGGTAGTTTTGGATTACGAAAGTTATTTTACTCTTGTAATATCTTTGATAGTCGAACTACGTAAATTTTATATTTTTTTATACGTTTTATTTATTGAACTTGTTTGAGACCGTTCTATTGTTCGTTTGATCACTTTCAGACAAAATATCTATTATGAATTTATCTAAGTTCTTAATAACTCGATGCGATTAGAAATTTTTATTTATTTATTTTGTTTTGGGTAGTTTTGATCTTATTAGTCTCTTATGTTGTAACACCTATAAATATGAGTGATTTTAAGATTTTTTTTTTTAAGAGAGAATAACTGATCTTGTTTCGGATTTGTGGTAGTTTTGTTCTTATAATTTTTTTTTATATTTAATAAATTGACTATCACTGTTTTTATATATAAACATCTTGTCAAATCACATATATTTTATCTCTTCACTTAATTTATTATTTATTTTTATCGCTTTCATGCAACATTTTTTTCATTTGTAATTAATTTTAATACTGTGATGAAAAAATTCAAGTTTTACATCACTATTGAATCCTTTGTTATATTTTCTCAAATGGTTACATTCAAAATAAATAGAATATTTTGCAAAAGTAAACAAGATCTTAAAAACTTAAAGTGAACGAAAGACTTTTTTCTTTTTCCTACGTATTTTTTTTTATATATTAGTTTTTTATTATCATTATATATATTATATTTACAAATAAATTACGCTATAAAAAATTACTTTTAATAATTTTCATATCACTCTCATATTATTTTTTATTATATTAATTATTTTGGTAATAAAATTTTAATTTATCTTACAAAATAAAAGTTTTAATTTTAAAAAAAAATTAAGGTTAGTGATGGGAGAAGATGAGGTCGGGATTAGAGAAAGGACATCCTGTCCGAAACCACCCGTAAGTTGCTCTCTTATGTATAGTATTAAAAAAAAGAAAGTGTCCAAACATCAACTGTATGTGAGAAAACGTTATTTAGAATTTATTTAGGAGAGTTTCAAATTATAAAAAATTGATTATGTAAAATTCATTACTGAGAAAAAGATATAGGAAAAATTATTATGGTATAACTAATTTTTTATTTAATAACTATTGACATACCTACCAATCATATGACAACAAGTGTCTATTATCGAGGTGATTATTTAATAACCCTTGGCATACTTTCAAATAAAAACATATATTATGTATGTATGTATCTATACACGTGTGTGTATATATATATACATATATATATATAAACTCATATATGTACATGTGCATTTGAAATTTGTCATGGTCAAGCAACATCAACACATAAGTATTTTCTTTACTATCAGCAAGGGAGAGGGCAACTAAAGAACTTGTCCCTAGTGTCACAAATTCGATTCTTATAAAAGTTTAAATTTTGGAGTAATTAGAAATTTATTTGACCATTAACTTCAAAATTTTAAAATTAATTGTAGTACGCACAAGTTGGTTCAGACACCCCATTATCAAAAAAAATAAATGAATAAGAGGAAAGACTAAGAGTATTATTTGCTCAAAGGTCGTTTGACCACCTATTGGGGACCCAAAATCAACCGTAAAATTTAGAAAGATGTTTTTTGTTATTGCAATAAATCATGTAATCAGAAATTATCCTATGAAATCCTCACACTACGTCATCGTATGATAGTATCTCATAAACTTTAATGTTTTTCTTGATTTATAGAAGTTTATTTTTCCGTAATTTTAGAATACTTTAAAAATCTGAAATATACCATTACAATAACATGATACATAATTTTATTGAATGATTACTATTTATTGCTAGCCGCATTTTTTTAATGGATAAAGTGGGACAAACGCCCTCTACGAAGTTGCTAAAATCGCTGTAATAATGTGATATAAAATTCTAGCATTACATGTTAAATAAAGGGGGTTGGAGTAAGGTTTTACTTATATATATATATAGACACATATACACACACATGTTAGTGCGTGTCTGTATATACTATATAACAAGAGGATGGTTATGTGGTTGGGTGGACCTAGAGAAAAGGGCATGCTATTGCTAGCGTGGTGTCACGATCCCACATCGGTTGTGAGTAAGGGGATCTTGAACCATATAAAAGATCTAGTACCTCTACCCATCAGTTGTAATTTTTGGGTCAGAGCTCGATCCGTGACAGTAGTATCAGAGCCGACTCGAGACTCCGATGGCCAAATGGTAACCATAAAGCTTAGCTCGCTCAGGATTCCAACGGGCCTGAATCCGTCTTGTGGCCCAACCGCGACGAGGACGTTCGCGGATTCGGGTGAAAGAGTATGTCACAATCTCGTATCAATTGTGAGTAGGAGATCTTGAAACATATAAAGAATCTGATAGCTTTACCCATCAATTGCAGATTTTGGATCAGAACCGATCCGTGGGTTGCTGTTTTGTGTATCCTTCCTGGCTTGATTGTCCAATTGTGTCAACACTATCTAATCAATGACCTGTCCTGGTAATGGCCAGCGTGGTGCCCAAGCAAACCTATGCCGGCGTGGTGCCCAAGCTAACCTATTCTATGTATGCATTTCCTACACGCTACAAAACTAATGCTGCTATAAACACCCGTGATTAGTCGGTCCCACTTAATAATTTGTTTTCTCATATGCTCTGAAAATTTATTTATTTATTTATTTTTTTTAAAAAAAAATGGGAACATGCCAATATCATTTAACAATACATTATTCCCATAATAATAATTTTAAAAAAATTGAGACAATAATTGCTTTGTTTTTTTTTAATAAAGCATGGATGCTTAATAGTGTCAAAAACTGATGCTATAATAAAGTATTTTATTGTTTTCTTATAAATGACTATTTCTGAATTAGTTGATATTCTACTTAATTCCCAAAGCATTGTGTGTCAATGCCATAACAATGGTCACCAATTTATACTATCCACCACTACTATTGTTAATGGCTCATTTGAGAGCTATTTTTTTTGGGTACTATTTTTGTATTTGCATTTATAAAAATTGTTTAGAGATAATTTATTTGATCAATTGGTCAAATTTTTTAAATTGTTATTATGTTGATTTTGTATTTTTTAACTGCACAAAAACGTGGTGAAAGTGTCAACTCTTTACTCTGCTAACGTAAATTTGATTATTTACAGCAGTGCATTCACAAGAAATAATTAAGTTTCCTTTTACCCCACCCGTGCTAGCCCAGTTGGTAAATACTTATAGGGGTAATCATCGAAGTTGTAAGTTCGAACTACTATAGTGACACCAATTAGGAATCACTAAAAAGTGGGGTTTCGCAACCCCCAGGTTGCAATTGGTGGGAGCAGTTCCTGAGTTATAAAAAAAAGAAAAGTTTCAGAAACAATTTTTAAAAATTTTTTTTAAAATATATTCAAAATCTTGTAATTAATTTTTTAAAAATTATGAAAATATATTTGGATATGATAATCTAAATTTTAAAAAATTAAAAAAATATATATTTTGAAATGCGTATTCCGCATTTTGAAATTAAAAACTATTTTTAAAAATATAAACAGACAGAGCATCACTTTTTCCCAATTGTCGTATCAAAAAAAATGTGTTTGGGAAAAATTACTTTTCTCCCGTACATTTTTGTATGTTGAGAGAAACTCTTTCAAATATTACTAATTAGTTGGACAACATGGTCATAATTTCAATATTGTAATTAAAAGTAGATTATTATTCATACAAGAAGAAAATGTAATTTACACTAACACTTTGGAAAGTAAATGAAAATTATAATTACTTCTAAAACTATTTTTATCCTAAAAGTTTTTTTTTTTTTGGTAGAAGTATAATCAATGACGACAGATGTAGAAGTCGTCCTTAAGAAGGGAAAAAACAAACATTAGAATTCAAAAAGGTTCTTCTAAAAATATTAAAATAAATGAAAAGACTAATTTATAGTTTTTTTTTATTCATAAAATAGTAGTAAAAAATAAATTTTCAAACATTTTGGGTGTTAACAACTTGAGATTATTATAATATGTTATTTTTATTTTAGAAGAGTATTACTTTTAAATGACAAGAATCAATCCTATTATTGTGATAATTAATAACAATATTTTGAACCTGTCAACGACATTCCATCAAGCAACTGACAACCCACAAATCATAGATCTAAAGCCAATGAGAAACAGATATCAAGACATGTTCTGTTTGTTTATATTTTTAAAAACAATTTTTTAATTTTAAAATGTGGGATACGTATTTTAAAATAATATTTTTTAAAATTTAAATTATCATATCTAAATATATTTTCATATTTTTAAAAAAATTAATTACAAAATTTTGAAATATATTTTAAAATTTTTTTCAAAAAATTATATCTGAATTACTATCCAAAAAATTATAAAGTTGTTTGTAGTTCCAGACCCATATGATTATTTTATGTAATCCAAATGAAGGCCTACAATTACGTGGCATCCCAGCAGTTAGGGTGCAACTTGGGGGCCGGATCAGGTTTCGGGTAGACACAATTTAAATTATTAGATTTTATTTACAATTTCTTTTATAAATTATTATTATTTTTTATTTTGATTATATACCAAAAGTTTCATTAATTTCTCTCAATTTCTCTTTTTAAAAAAAATCAAATTAAATTCATTAATATAATTGTTTCAACATATTAGTTTCAAAAAAATGTTAAAAGTCAATAATTTTTTAATTATAAAAATAGATATAGTAATGCTTATAAGGATTTCATATTTAACTAATAATGGATAATTAAAATATACAAAATATTAAGTTTAGGATCGAGTTTTTAAAGTTTCAAGCTAAGTCCAGTACTAAAATAATCCGGGTGGGTTCGGATTGACTCACCCAAATTGCACCCATACCAACAATTCACCTTTGATAATTTTCTTTCTTTATCTCTTTCTTCTTCTTTTTTGTGTGTTTAAAAATAGAAAAATATCATAAATATTTTTCTATTTATTTTCTATTTAAAATGAAAATAGGAGTATGTTTGATAACTACACAATATAGTAGTTGCAAGGAAGTTTGTTTTTGAATTATTATGAAATTTTCTTTTTAAGTATTTGTGGTAGTAAGCTGAGTGTTGTTGTTTGTTGTTTTTTTTTTATGGATCTGTTAGGAGTTATTCTGTGTCAACTTAAGTATACTAAACTAAGTTTCTATTTTCGTGACAGTCAGACTCATTCTTTAGGGCTAACTTAAGTGCACTAAACTAAGTTTCCATTTTCATAATAGTCAAACACACCATTTAAGTTCTAACTGTCAACGATTGACACAGAGGGAACTCGAACTCGAGACACTTTAATTTTATCTTTAACGTCTTTACCGTTCAATCACACTCCAGATGATAGTTAAGTGTTACTGCTAGTTAATGTAATCCTTCAAAACTTGAATATGTTGAATTAATTTACAACTTGATATTTTCGAAGATGAGAGATTTCGACAACAACACAAAGACTTCAAATTTACTTTATCAAAAAAAGTATAAAAAACACATACAACATGCATTCATTTGTCTGTGTAAGTGTAAGAGAGTGTGTATTTAATTTTGTAGTTTAATACTACACATATCTTATATATTTTTTAGTAGTGATTATAAGCTAAAAGGGGCTTTTTTTAATAATATTTTTGAAAAGAGTTTTAAATAAAAACAAAAAAACAAAACATGGTTAAAGATAAGAATTTTTATTTATAAAAACCAAGAATCTAATTGAAACTGAAAAAAAAAAAAAAAAACTACATCAAGAACAGTCTTGAATCTTTTCACTTGGTTGCGTAGATTTTCAAAATGTTTTGAATATTCATGAAGTATTTCCCAAGTGCTGGAAAAAAAAAAACATTTTCTGTTTGTTTATATGGAAATGGAAGTCTGATAAAAAAATGAAACTGTTGTGATTTACATTTTCCGGGAAAGTGTGGCCAAACAAACTTGGATTATTCCCCTAATATATGTAAGGGAAAGTAGTTGCTTCACTCTTCACTTTTGGTGCCTTTGTCTACACGGAGGGAAGACCATTTGTTAGTTATATGTACGCCAGGCATGACATGAACCTACCAATATGAAACCAACACTCAACTCAACTAAACCTTCACATTCTTGGGGGCTGTTTGGCCCCCGGTTAGTGTTTCAAATCACGTTTGCCGGCCATTATTTAAGAAAAGTACAAGTAAGTCCTTCCTAAACTCTGGCCATAGGCTCTTAACACTTTCGCGGCCCGTTTTGTAACAGCAGTAAAAAATTGAATCTTATTTATATGCATTTTCAAATTTATGTCATAAATATGAAATTCAACAAAGAAATATCAAGTAGTATAAAATTACATAATCTTGAAAATTTATTAAATTTAACATATTTTATTATTTATATTACATATTATAAATGTATCAAATCCGGTTTTTGACTGACTGGATTGTGCAAATTCATATATTTTCTGTTTAATAGATATTTTTATCGAATTTGGATTGAATCAAATCACAGATAAAAAAATGCAATTCATATCAACTTAAACTGATCAAATTCGGATCAAAATCTGATACACCTATGTTTTGAAAAAATATGCATCTTCATATTCTATTTGTCATTTTACTAACTTTACTCCTAGGCTCACCGCTTGTACATTGTTTAATAAATTAAATATTAAATAAAAAAAAGAGTGAAAGAGAAAATTCAAAATACAAAAATAACTTTTAAATATGATAGATTCGGTAAGAATCTTGGATCAACTTATGCGCACCAGTCTAAATTTCTCTCTCTGTGACAGTCAAACCACCCTTTAAACTCTTATTGTCAATGCACGGTGAGAATTCAAATTCTAGACACTGAAATAACAAATTGTTTTTATCGCAACCCATTCTCCAAAATTCATTTTTCTTTCATCAATTATTTAGAATCCTAAACTCCCACGAATGGATCCTTAAAAAGGTTCTAAAAAAAAATATGGAGGGTAGCCCCAATTGAGACACAGTTTCCATGGAAACACACACACACACACATATATATATATATGTATGTATGTATATATGTATATATATGTATATATGTATATATAGAAGTATAAATGTATATATAGAACAATATACCAATAAGATGCAAGCAGAAAAAATCATCCCATGTCAGTGGGATTTCAATCAAAAAATAAAAATTATGGTAAATCATACTAGCACTGGTTAGTACATTTCATGCATGCATATATAAACATATTACATATATATTTGAAGAGAGAGATATAGACATAGATATAGAGAGAGAAAGTCAGGGTGGGGGGGGGGGGGGGGCAGAAGTGGTACCTGTCATTTTAAGTGATCAGAAGCAGAGGGAAATCCAAACTAAGCAACTGCTGATAAGTTTTGAAGATGAAAGGGCAAAAAGGCAATTCAAAGCCAAATGGGTTTGGCTGGTTTATTATGGGAAGGTGATGAGAATGGCTGAATGGAGTGGGATGTTAGTTTCCTCTTTTCTGCAGTTTCATGGGAGAGGCATAAGATTGATGCCCCAACTGGAAAACTAACCAGTAGTTTTCTATTTGCTAACCATCTCTTTCATTGAGTCTTTCGTTAAGTGAAAAAAGCAAGCCCCACTAATAAAGAAGGCACAGATGTTATGACTCTCTAATAATAATCTTAATTAAAAATTCAATGCCATTAGAAGTCTAAATTTAAAAGTAATGTCTTTTGTGTATATATTATAATCCAAACTAAAAGTTTAAGGACATTAAAAGTATAATTCTACTTGAAGAATGTCCATTAATGCTTTAAGAAAAAATTCGATTATATAACTATATGTTTACATAAAAAAAAAAACATAAACAATTATTTTGTATTTTTGTAAATTTCATTACTAGAGTATTTTTGTTTATAAAAGAGTATATACTTGGATAAATAATGAGAAAATAGAATGTATAATATTCTCATTTTACTTGCGAAAGATATAAGAGAGAAAGGAAATGAAAGGGTTTATATTATTTTACTATTATATTCTCTGAAATGTCCTAGGATAAAAGTATTTTTTTTATTATTTTTTTCTCTATAATTTTAAGGCTATTATCGGTATTATTAAAAATTCATTAAAAGATTCTCTTCTTTCCTTCCGTCTCCTCTCATTTTTGAAAGAATAGCAAATTAAATAAAATAAGAGTTATGAAACACCTCAATCTCCTTCCATCTCATTTTCTTCCCTTATCTAATTTTAAACCAAACACAAACTAACTACTCCCTCCTTCCATTTTCCTCTCATTTCTTTTCAAATCCTTTAATCCATGTGGTAACATTACATTTCTTTTTAAAAAATTAATTCTTCTTGCATATCAAAAAGTGAGTTTTTTTTTTAAAAAAAAAATCTAATTTAGAGTTGTTGCTTTAGGCCTCAAATTTTTTTGAGTCAGGCTTGCGTTGGAGAATGCACTAGTGTCATACAACTGAATTCATTTTATTTTTTTATTTTTTGAAGCTTAATTAATTAATAAGATTGTAAATAAGTCGAGATGAGCCAAACAGTGAGTTGTTCGAACTTGGTTAGTTAAAATAGAGTCAATCGCAAGTTAAACTTAAGTAACTTAATTTTTTATTATATATTATTAGACTGTTTTTAGCTTAACGAGTCAAACTTAAGTCATACATAATACATTAACGATTTTCAAAATATATTTTAGTTTGATTTATTTATCTTGCGAGTCGATATCAAATAATCTTCTAACCGAACCTAGCTAATCGATAGGGTCGATAATTTTAATTCTAACTAACCCTCCTTTTTTTTTTCTACCCTCTTTTTTTTTCTGCAAAAACTTGAATCCTGCTTTTCTCACTAAAAATGAACAAACAATGTCATTGAAACAACGGCATGCTTCAACAAATTCATGTCAATTCTACCCTCTCTCTTATTTTGAGTGTGAGTTTGTGAGAGTTCTTCGAGAGCCCATATTGTGTTCTGACAATAGAAGGTGTAAGAAGATCAGATCTCAAGGTCTTGGAGTCCATTAACACAAGATTAAAGCTTGTATCATTATATATATTTGAAGATGAGTAGTGAGGAGTCCCTTCATCTTCGACGATTATAATTTGTCTCTAATGGCTATATATTTGAAATGCCTATATATGTATATAAGAGGGGTTCAAGAAGTATTTATTATCAACTCTAACATTCTATTACATTCAAATGACTTGAGATTGCATTTATTTCATATTCTAGATCTCAAAGCTTCACTTATCTTAAATACTTAAGCATTTTGATAAATCATTAAAGAGTAATTTTGATTGTATCAAATCAATTGCAGAAGAAAGTAAGACTTGGTGAAAAGCTATATATTCCTACTGTTGTCAGATTTTGAGGGTAGGTTACCCTTGTATATAATGTTGTATAATTATATGTGAATTTGTGGATTTAGGGTTATTTACTATAGACCCATATATATGTTACAAAATACTGACTAAATTACACTGATCTCACTCGAGATTTTTGACAAATACAAAGACTTTTCTTGATGAGTATAAAATTACACTGTCTTCCCTTACTCTTACCGAAAAACAACACACACTTCATCTCGAGTTCATTTTTTTTTTTCAAAATGACAAAAAATATCCTTTTATTTTTGTTATTTTTCGGTTTTGATCAATTTTTAACTTTTTATTTTCAAATAAATATTACTTAAAACATTATCGATCAAAAATAAAAATATAAGTTATTTACTTTAAATTTATTTTTATATAAAATAAAAAAATATTTTAAAAATTTAGAAAAAATTAGTCAAAATTAAAAAAAATATGTTAAAAAAAGTAAAACATGAAAGAGGTATTTGTCATTTTGAGAAAAAATGGAAATGATAGGAGTATGTCTAGTTTGTCGTTAAAAATAAGAAAAGACGGTCTAATTTTAAGAAATTTTTTTATAATTGTCAAAAATCTCAAAAAATTGAGGTTTTTGACAAATACAAAGACCTTTCTCAACGATTTTGAAATTACATTGTCTATCCTTATTGTTATTAAAAAACTACACATCCTTCTTCTCTAGTCCTTTTTTTTTTTTTTCAAAATGACAAAAGTATCACTTTTATTTTATTTTTTTTGCATTTTTTCAATTTTGGTCAATTGTTTAACTTTTTTTTTCAAATAAATATTAATTAAAAATTCTTGATCAAAGTAAAAATATACGTTATTTACCTTAAATTTATTTTTATATAAAATGAAAAAATTCTTTAACAAAAAGTTAGAAAAATTTAGTCAAAATTGAAAATTGTGAAAAAAAAAGACATGAAAGAAATATTTTTGTCATTTAAAAAAAAATAGATATGAAGGAATGTATATGTAGTTTGTCAATAAAAATAAAAAAAGCTAATGTAATTTCAAAAACCTATGATATATTGTTGTGATTTACTCAATATTTTGTAACATATATATATGGGTTGACAAAAATCCAAAATCCACTAATGCATATACAGCATTATATAGGCTAATGTAACTTTCCAAACAACCCACAAAAGTTCCGGGACTAGTGATTATGTGAAGCTGGTGGGAAAGGTGAGATTCCCCAGCAAGATTCTATCCTTCCATGGTCATGAAGTGAGGAATTTAGATCACTAAAGTGAGGGGGATTAAAAGAATATGGGAAAAGGAAAAGAGATGAAGAAGAATAAATAGAATCATGTGCCGGACAGTTCATATTCTTTTTTTTTTAAAGTAAAGAATTTGAATAAAAGCCGAGGTGTGACCTTGGAATTTTCATCAATGTCAGAAATCTTAAGAGGAATAGGAGTATTTTTCCGGTTGGAAGAAGTTTGTGAATTAAATCGATTACTTTTGTTATCTAAATAGATTTTTTTATTTTAGTTTTTTAAAATCAGTTCATTTAATGATAGATTGTATCAGGTCTGATTTATGTATCCGATTCATATAAAAACTTTTTGAAGAATAGAGATAAACGAGAGTCTGTGTTTCATTGATGTGTAAACGAAGGGGAAGAGTAATTCTAGGATGGATTGATAGTTCACCTGATTAATTGAATAAGTTCGTGAATTAAACCAATCATCTATTAGAAAAATTATATATTTCATTAGAATACTATACTGTATAAATTTACAACAGTTTAAAATAAAATATTGCATTTTAAAATACTATACTGTAATTTGTATTTGTAAAACTAGTTTTGAAATTAGGATTAAAACAGAATTAATTTCCTTAGAACATAAAACATAAATAACTTGAAATAAACACAATATAGAACTTATAGGTTACAACAGCAAAAATTTAGAAGTACAATAATAGTAATTGACCAAGGTTGGTAACGCACAATAGAAGAAAACACTCAAATCTTACGTGCACAACGAATCAAAACTAATGTTTGAACTCTCTTATTATGCAAACTCACAGCATGCATGAATTGAATTCTAAAACTCATGAATTGAATGTCAAATGACGAGGACGGACTGAGTTTATATAGACTACTTCGTGACTGTTTAGTACAACCACGAAATCCAAAAGTTGTATCTATTCATAGTAAACAGACACGCTTATTTGAACTAGTGCAATTATTTGCTAACAGTCACAACTGTTTAAATTAGTAACGGTTAAAAATTTTAAATAAATTATCTCCAAAAAAATATATATACACTACGGGCCAAGGTCTAAGCCCAATTCTTAATTTCCTTATGAAAGAAAACATATTTCTATATAGATTTACCTAAATTAATGTGTAGGATTCACTTTAATTTTAATTTAAAAATGGTCAAAAAAAATTATGTTCAAATAACCCATTTTTCTAATATTGTCAACGAAACAAGAAGATTTTTTTTGTCTTCTTAAAGTCAAACAATTCATCCGAATGACAAATTGTGATAAAAGTATGTTCCATATTTCAGGTTCATGTAAGAAATTCTTGAGGAATAGAGGTAAATGAGAGCTTATGTTACAAGCAAATGTATAGACGAGAGAGAGGAGAGTAATTCTTGGATGGACCCTGCATGGACAAAGTTTAATTGTTAATATATATATATATATATATATATATATTACTTTTAATAAATACCATCTAATTATCGTTAAGTATTGTATTAGATGCACGCTAAATAAGAATCTGGATTTATTTAATTAGTTAGTTCGGTTCTCAATTTTTATTTTATTTTATAAATGGGTGTGTGAGTTGTCTTTCAGGTTAGAATTCAGAATTGATTTAAGTCAATTTGGTTCGAGGTTAGCCAAAAATTAACTCTACTTGAACCATGTGCATTTTTATTAGGAATTTTAATTTAACTCGTTCTATTAAGAATTTGTCAATTTTATTTTTAATGAGACGAATTTAAAAATAAAAAATTCACTCCATTAAGATTTAAAACGGGTTAGGGAGAAGGCACCCCATCTCATCCCGTCCTGATTATATAAAATAAAATAATAAAAAAATTTGTGCTATATAATTAATGTTTATAATGATATTTTTTGTAGTCAATCATTAAAAATTTATACAAACTTAATAGAATTATTATATGTTTGAAAAACAAAATAATATTATTCTAATTTTCTGTTAATATACATAATTTTTGTTTTAATACATGTAATATTTTTGTTTAAATTGTGTTAATTATAAATAATTTAATAAAATAAATAAATAACTAAAAGTTTAAAACTAAATGGAGATCCCGTGTTGGGAACCGTCCCCATTTATCAAGAGGTTTAAATGGATTTGAAATTTTTTGAGTTTTCCACTCCGTTGCTATCTCTACTTCCTATATACGAGTCAATGTCATAAAATTAAAAATTTCGTATTATTATTTTTATTCAACAATGTAAGTAGTAATCGAATTCACGCAAACTATGTACAAAAATGACACTTGCCCAATTTAAATAGAACCTAATTCTCAAACAATTGAATTTTTTTTTGGTTCAATCTATTTATATACCTTGGGTCAATTAGTCATACTACAGAATAAATTTTATATTAAATCATAAAAGGTTTTAAAAAATTAAAATAATATATAATTGTCAACTCAAGCTTTAATGTTTAAAATACTTTTATACCCATTTAACATTTTAAACTTGTTTATTTATTCCATGAATGTTAACTCTAAATTTAACGTTTAAAATACATTTACTATATATTGATTTAACATTTTAAACATGTTTATTAATTTCATTAATGTGCTAACTAAGTATTAAAAGTTAAATCACTTTAAACATGTTTATTAATTTCATTAATGTGCTAACTAAGTATTAAAAGTTATGTAACGTTTCACTATAAGTAAATCGCAAAATCAAAATTTTAATTTTCAAGACAAAAAAATAAGGAGAGCCATATTTTAAAAAATCTCAACTATAAGATAAAAATAATAAAGAGTGATTAAATTAAAATAAAAATAAAAATAAAATATAAAAATATTAAATTTAGTGAGTACATAAACACAACATGAAAGGAGATATATGAAATAATTATAAAGAATGAAAATATTCAAATAAAAATAAATAATAATATTCAATTATCATAATTTTTTTCAGTTCTTGACTTTTGAAAAAAATAATAGACTTCAAAAAAAAAAAAAAAACCAATAAAATTGATTAGTTTATTTGGTTGAACTAATTTTTATCAATTTTTTAAAATTATATATTTATTAAAAATTGAACTAGAAATTATAAAAAAGGAAAAAATAAATTATATTTTCATCCCTTATTTTTATTAACAAATTATAAATACCTACTTTAGTCAAATTTGTTCAAAATGAATAATTTTTTTAATTTATATAAATATATAACTTATTTTATTTTATATAAAAATAAATTTAAGATTTTAATTAATATTTATTTAGAAAAATTAATTAAAATTTTAAAAATATATGGAAAGAATCACGAGCAAACGGAAACTGACTTAAATGAACGTCGATGATGTAAAGAATCCTCCTGTAGCTAATCCATCCGACGTGTGAAATCGAATCATATCCTCTACTGTGTATGCACCGAATCCATCCTCT
>VIRR01000524.1:167500-305822 GCA_008638375.1 Nyssa sinensis | reverse complement strand
TAAAAGACATTTTATCAATCATCATCGATAAAACATGCTTTTGAAAGCAGATAAGAATCATCATTTCAAACAATAGTGATAAACATGATTTCATACTGTAAGTAGAAATTTAAAAAGTAATAAATGTTTATCAAATCATATTTGTAAAAACAGGAATACAAATATCTCCACTTCAAAAGGTTAGATTAGTCACCTATGGTCCTCAGTTCTACTTTTCATTGTTTCTATTAGAATCACTTGTCGCCTTTGTCACGTCCCAAACCCCACTCTATGATAATTAGGGATAATGAATCGGCCAGTTAGGCATCTCGCCAATATGCTATACCTTTTGTAGCATATTGATGACGTGTCTAACCAAATTCCTCTTACATATCCAAGTAGATAATCATTCAGTCATATAAAATCATGTAGTGGAATCTATGTTAGTAATTTCTTTTTTTAAAATGCAGTTACACTTGATGGAGCAAAACTAAACTTTACATCAGAGTTACAATCATATGATCCCATCGTTACATTACACATGAATATATCAACTATTACATCAATAATAGACATCATTCACATTATTATTGTAACACCCCAGACTTAATTATTAAATTATGTAATGAAAAACTCTTCTTGAAATCTGATCTGGCATTTAACTGTTTAGAATCAACTGTTTAACACTGACAAAACCCATGTTAGCAAATGTTAAAAATTCTGAGAAACTGATTACTGTCATTGAACCCTCAGACACTGAAGCTAACCTAACTAGGAGTTGACTGAAAGAAACCGCGTCGAAAAATAAGCTACAGAATGAAAGTTAGGAAGAAAACAGTGAAACTGCATTAATGCGCAGCCAAACAGGGCCTAAGCCCGAAATATGGGAAAAAGACCAAAAATGTGGCCAAGAGGATTTGATCCCTTGACCAACCTAGGCAAAATTTGGGTTACCAAAAATTTACCAACTAAGCTAAAAGCACCTTTGTGCATATATATGCAAAGATATATATTTAATTAGTAATCAGATTTGGCTTCTCCCCAAAGTGACCAATAGCCAAGCATGCAACACATCAGCATGCATCACCCTATGCTATAGCCATCATGCCTATCCCACCATGATTACATCTCCTCCCAACCAAATTGCATGCAAACCCATCATGCACTTGGGGGAGATGAAACATTAAGAAAAGAAATCTGATCATTGATATACAATCTCCATATATGCATGGAGGAAAGATCAGAACTGTAGAGAGGAAGTTACAGAGAGAAAGTGGGTTAGAGAAAGGAAGTTAGAGAGAGAAAGCTTGAGTTTTGGGAATCCATTGAAGGAGCTTAGAAGAAGCTAGAGGCTGGAACTGAGGGGCTGCACGACTGAGAGGGGACCCAAATCCAACCCTTGAAGCTCCTGCTCGAGCTCAACAGTGAAGAGACCACTGTTCAAAGGCCAGTATTCAAAAACTTTTTAAAAATTTTTCCTGCTCTATTTAGCTACTGTTTTATAGATTTAAGACTGTTAATGCATGCGTAGTAGATTAATAATCAAAACTGGGTTGTTTACGAATGATTTGAACCCATAAAACTGCCCAAACCACCAACCCGTAAGCAAACCGCCATTATTGAACCTTGAGGTTGCAGGTCTGATCCGACCTCAACCAACAGAGCTTTTAATGATCAAAACATGAAATAGACCTCCCTAGGATCATAAAAACCCTAGGTCGCGACCCCAAAACCTCAACCTTGACCCCCAAACCGTGAGTTGCAGGTCACGGGTTCCAAACCCAACCCCACCGAAACTGCAACCAAACTAAGTTATGAAAATGGGGATCGAAACCCCATCACACGTAGGTCACAACGCAAGAAACCCCAAGTGATTTGGACCAAAAATGGGCCATCACGAGTCAATTGCAGGTTTCGGATTATCGCCTTGAACAGAGCCATTGAGCTCGATTTGAAGCTCCAAATTGATGTTAGATTGTTAATATGACTACCAGAAGTCGATTAAGGTGGAAAGCAGTGAAAATGGATGCACAAAACCCCACGAAATAGAAGAAATAAAACCCAGAATTTTAGGGCTACAGTAGGGTGAAACGGTGGGGGAGACGATGAACAGTACGGGTCGGGCATGGATCGGGTTTTCGGGTCGGGTCCCGACCCGACCGAGAAACGGATAACCCGTTTAAAACCAAACTGTGTCGTTTTAGCATAACTGATTTTAACTTTTAAATTCTAGGGCTGACGTCAGCATGACGTCAGCACATTACCCTGAACCGGTCAGAACCGGATTGGACCGGTCCGGTTCAATTGCTTAAGGACTGAACCCTTTGGTTCAGTTCAAACCTTTTGGAAATTGCAAACCAACCCCCCAACAGTTCTGAATATTACACTGTGGCCCAGTTTCTGATGTTTTAATTCATTTATACCCCTGATAATTTAATAAATAATAAATTAAATTATTTAATTAATTTATTAATTAAATAAAAATGACCAAATTACCCCTAGGTCATAAATAGGTCAAATGAAGTCCAAATAAGTCAAACGAATAGTGTATTTTCACTATTTCAATCATTCCGGACTCAATGGTGGAGTCCGATTTGGGAAATTAAGTCCCGAAAAATACAAACACGTAGGAGTAAATGACCATACTGCCCCTGATGATACTCGAACCCAAATACAACTAAAAGATAGTCTATTTTGACTATGTCAGACATTCCAGACTCAACGGTGAGGTCCGTATTAGCAGATAAAGTGCCAAAAAATACAACACACGAAATTACCAAATTGCCCCTGACACTGTTTAGAACCCAAACAACATCCGATTGAGACGAAACTGAAAACAATAGAAACCCTGACACGTAGGGGACTATACACGTGATTGGATGACGAATTGGAGTCGAAACTTCACAACTGTGAAATGACCAAAATACCCCTAACCCTGTATCAAGTTAGATAACATCCGAATGAACTAAGAACTAACCAATGAAAGCTTAAATAATTTCATAACCGGACTGCCTAGAGGTAGTACACATCCTGACTTCTTGGGATCATGCTATAGGATAAAAACTCAAGCCAGTCATGGAAGGGAAAAACAAGAAATTTACCATTATGTCTAAAGCCGAAAGACTAGTTGACAAGAAGCAACAGGAGTTCATGCAACAACTCTTATGGCAACAAAAGATTATCGAACGGAACATAAGGATAGCCAAAACAACCGAGGTAGTCTCCGTTCGACCGTTTATATACAAGATGCGTACCAAGGCAATGGTCGCGGAGGCTAAACTAAAGAAACAGGAAGACACGGAAACCCTGAAAGAGTGGGTGCAAAGGTGAATTTCAGTTATCATAAAAACACATAGACAGCGAGATAGTCTAACTCAGGTTGAATTTTAAATAAACCAAGTTAAGATTCATGTGAGATTTACGAAATGTTCCTAAATTTTCTAGGATAAAGAAGGATAAGAAGAAGAGAAAGGCTTCTCAGTTAAGTCCCGTTACCGCACAAGGTGAGTAACCTAGACTCCTGAATTGGTGTATAAGTACACCGTCTAGTTATTGTATTTTTTTTATATACTGTACTGTACTGTTCCTACTGATATACTGTCTTCCATGCTTCTACGCAATGCATGACTATATTTTACCCTGTCCGATTTCACTGTTCCGTATTGAAATGAAATTATCCTTGTTTTTACTAAAAGAATAACTGACTCATGGTACCAAATTCAGTCTTGAACACTGTATGAGCATGTTGCACTATTTAAATTGTGCATACTGTATTGTTATCCTGTTATACTGTTCTGCTCCGCTCATTATTGAACTGTTCTGTTGCTATGATGTTTTGACTGTATTCTTGTTTTAAATATTGTTCAAATATACGGATTTAACCATATCCTCTGAAATGTCTGATTCGACCACCTGTTTTATAAACAACAATGGTTTGAAACCCATGACAGGGGACCCGTGTTACTCACTGGGCTTTTTAAAGCTCACCCCTTCCCTAACATTTTTCAGGTGAGGGACCCAGCGACCGGGATTAGCGGGTTGGAGACCCGAAGCACTATTTTGAAGAATCCATGAATTAACCATTTTTGTACCTAACTCCATTTTTGAATATGATGTACTGAAACCTAAGACTCGTATCTTTTGTAGGACAATGATGTAATAGTTAACCATGGATGTATTAATGGCTCTGCCAAGGTGTTATGCATTCCCTTAGTTCCGCTGCAACTTATATTAATTGAATGCATTGTACTTGGATGTTACTGATGAATGGCCTGTGGTTAGGATTACCGTCGGCATTTTGATTTCAAAAAAAAAAAACCGATGGGTGCCTAACTGGCCGGTTGCATGCCCCTAATCCGCACAGGGTGGGTAAGGGGGATGTGACAATTATCTTACTCTAAGTTGTCACATAAATATGGTCTTTGTACCTCAGGTTGATACCTCAAGGACTGAGATATTAATTCTCTTCTAGTTAGAGCCTTTACTTCTCATAACTTATTAGCATCTGAATATGAAGGGATTCTAATCATTTCTAAAAATATATAAGATAAAATCCTGTGAGTTTCGTGAAAAGCTCGTGAGTAATACAAGTCCCCTGTCATGGATTTCTGGAACCCCTTTCATAAACTTTCATGGATAATAGTTAAAAGAGGCGTACTAAAAGCTATTGGAATTCTTAAAACATATACATATAACTAAGAGCTGTAAGATATACTATAGAATCAAGCAAGAGTTCATGCCAGTCTAGTTTTGCAAGATAAACCATGATATCATAAAATCTATAACTATAAAAGTGAGTGAAAAGTAATACATGACAAACATCTTAATAAATTTTGTCCCTTAGGACCATAGGTTGTCACATAGTGACTTTTAAGTAATTTATAGCTCTTGGCTTACTATGCCTTCTAGATTCTAGACTCCCGATGAAGTCCTGCTATAAATGACCTACTAATGGTCTACTAGCTCTTATCTCTCGGTAGGGTTTGTAAGGCAAGTAAAACTTCATACTAAAACATGCTTGCAAAACATTCTTTAAGCTATCCATATCATATAAAATATTTACAGAAATGCTAATAAAGACATGTAGTTAAAACATTTAGTATAGTGGTATGAAAAATGTTAGAAAACTGTAAATAATTGCATTTAATGAAAATAATCTCCATTTTATTATTTAGAGTTACTCAAATTGGATTTTTAGCATTGCATTTCTATTTGGGTTCTGTTGTAGCTATCCAATAGCCACTATCACATTCCTCGTGTTTTGATGATTATATTTTTGATAGATTATCACCTATATTATCATGATTCCCAAATTCCTCTTGGATAACTTCTTATTCTCTCTTCCTGCCTCTAATGACAGTAGGTGTCTTGATTATGAAGTGGTTCCATATAATCACCTTAACCTTTTAGCCATTATTTGTTTCCTCTTTTCTAGAAATCTAAAATTGATCGATGAAAGTGCAGTCCTCGACGCGTAGATCACACTAACCGTAATGAAATATGTGAATGGTGAATACTGGGATTAATATCAAGCAAGAAATGTGAGGAATTTGAGAGAAAACTAGAGAAATCTGTAAGAAAATGGTTCAAAAGGGCGGTTACTCGCGTGTTTAAGTTGACCAGTCACTTATTTGAACAAACAAGTCACCTTCGTTCAAATGAGCAATAGTAAATGCTATTCTCTTAGAAAAATAGAATGTCCTGTTTTGTTCAAAATTCCTCTACTCAATTCAACTGGGCAAATATAGGGAATTTTTTTTTCTTCAAAAAACATCAGTTTTTACTAAGAAAATTCTAATAAGAAATCAATTATCTACAAAGCTAAAAACAATCTTGTTTCAAGCAATATCAACATTGGGTTATGACCAAACTATTTGATCTATACCGATGGGCATTTTTATAATTTGAATATGTATAATTAGAAAGCTTGCAAGCATCTTTTGTTAATATAATAGAATGTTTTGGAAAACATGTTTAAATGATAAGCCAGGTCAAATGAATTACTTTGTGATTACTCTGCTACATTTGAACAAACCTTAAATTGTGGTTGATTTTGATATTAGAAAGGCCTTGGTGGCCAATCACATACCTGAAATCTGCACAGGGTGGGTTCAGGGATGTTACACACACACACACACACACACACACACACATATATATATATATATTACAAAAGTGTATGTGTGTATACTATATGTGTGAGGGTTCGGGAGTCTATGAGAGATGAGTGAGAGCAAGTGTGATTGTGTGTGTTGTTTAGTGTGTATATGTACTGTTGTATGTGTGTTATGTGTTGTGTATACAAATGTGTATGTGTGTGTGTATACCTACAGTGAGAGTTTAAGTGTGTGTGTGGTGACCTTGGGCATCCATACATGGTGACAACTAGAGGAAGAAGAAGAGTGAAAGAGGATGGATGAAATGTGTTGGAAGCTGTGGGTAGTAACCATTGAAACTCAAGATTGAGTATTCTCTCTAGGAGTTTTTCCTCTACAAAGCCATTAATTTAGGTAGGGAATTTTTCTAAAATTATTAGGGTGTGTATGCATGTATGAGTGTGTGTGTGTTATATAGGGAGACCCACAATTAGGAACACGTAAAATCGATTCCTCACTTAGCTAAGACCAAAGTGATAAGTCTTTGGGTGATAACATGACTAATGGGAACTGTTTTGCGACGGTGTGTGAGTGTGCTCTACAGTAAGGCCCGAATCCCTTGAGCATAGATCATATATTTAAAAGAGCAAACAATCATGTTTCAAGCAATATCAACTGGGAAAATCTTATAATTTTTTATATTTAGTTTATATTTTTCCCTTACTTTTCATAATTATTAAATGCTTATTTTTATTAAATATTTATAACATTTGATGTATGATTTTTCCTCTTTCAGGTTAGTAAAGTATTGATCACTTAACCCTATAAATCTCATTAACCTAGGTTAGGTTTACCTATGGCTAGGTTGGATATTTAATCCTACATTGGGTTATGGCCTAACTAGGGTAATGGCCTACTGTTAGGTTATGTTAGTTTTTAACCCTAGTTAATGCCACGACATTTGCATAGTGCCCAAGGAATTTTGTAGAGGCTCTTTCTTGATGTAGTTTTCAATAGATTGCCCTAAATTTTCCAATTCACTAGATGTGGGTGTTACATATACAATATGGTTACGCTATTCAGAGCCGCCTTTATTATCTACTAATACAATTGTATAGATATAATGAAATCAATAAGAGGGTATATGCATCATTGTATAAATGAGGATCAATACGGTCTAAATTCATCTTCTGCTCGAGATCAATCTTGCAACTGTCATTTACAAGTCTAGTACTTGCCATTCCCATGAACAGTAGGGGTGAGCCATAACATATAGTATGGTTTCCCAAAATACACAAGCATACAACGTGCAAAAACTAATGCAGGTCCTATGTAGGCAAGCCCTGAAGTCCAACATGCAATACAAGTATCCAAATGACATCACATATTAATCCACATGTATTGATACACTAATCAACATGCTAAGATGTAATTTAATGTTTCATAACAATAGCAAAATAAACAATATATGTCACGACTCGAAATCCACCCTGTGCGGATCCCCGGATCGCGACCCGCCACCCTCAGGCCCGGGGGCCATTGGGCAGAACGGTCCTGTGAGTAGCGGCATTGGACGGCGGTGCAACCTGTGTTTTGCGAAAGCATGAAAACTTTTTCTTTTCTCATTTAAAATTTAAGCATTCTGCCCGGTACTGCCGTTCTACTCTTATACATACACATGGTTATACAATCAAAGCATAACTAAAATATTGCAGACTTATATTACATAACCATCTACATCAGTTACCCCATAGGGTTATACACATTACATTATATGGTTTTAGTAGAAAACATTATTAAAGCTTGTAGAGTCTTCTAACAGAAACTATCTAAGTGCTGGTCTCCAAAACTAGTCAAGGCACCATCTTCCATCTCAACCATCATCAGTCACCTGAAAGGGGGATCCGAACAAAGTCCGGGTAAGCTAATCTAAGCTTGTGAGAAATTCCAACATTCGTCATGGGGTTTCAATCAACAGTAGTTTTAGCTCATAAAGGTTTGTAAATCAATCACTGTCAATTGTTCGTATCTTTTGAACACAGAATATATGCATTCATAAAACTCATAGCTTTGAAACATTTAAAATATTCAAGCTAACATATGCTTTTTCATATAAAACTTGTAACTCTGAATACATAATATATGCATTCCATAAAACTCATAGCTCTAAAACATGTAAAATGCTCAAGCTAAAAATGTGTTCTTCTTTAAATAGAGTATATATAAACTCAAACATGTAAATATGAAAATGAGGATTTAAAATCTGCTTTCATTTTCAAATATCTCTTCTTCTCACTTTAACTCTTGGAATCTGTTTCGAACCAGACTCCCATTTTACTCTCGTCGAGATATCTCTTTGCCTGTGGGATTAGATCCTGCTACCAGGCATTTGACAATCCATTGAATTCCGTAGAACCCAAAAGCTTGTCGGCTCCACAGGATAATGGAGTCCCTTGCGAACCCCAATACCCTGCCTCGTGCTTATGCACAGTTATCTTGTATTTCAAGAAACTACTTTTATCTCATAACTTCTTCTCATAAATACTATTTAAGAGTATTCAAACACAAAGTATATAACTTTATAATAGAACTTTCAATTCTCAGAATATACGAATTCAGAATATATCTCAGAGATTTTGCAATTTAAAAAAAAAACTCAAACATGCTAAGGCATATTTAAAGTAAACTGTAAGTAAATCTATTATCTGAACAGAGTAATTTAAAATAGAAGGCGTATGAAAACTGAATTCGATATTCAAATACTTTTCATGACTTGAACTCAAAACTTCTTTGAAATCCGTGGAATTAAATTTCCACTTCGAATGCAGGGTTACTCACCTTGGTCCTTTAGGGTTAGTGCTAATAATGCGCTTTCCCACTTTTCTTGTAGTTCCTAAGAACAATTCATAAATATCTCATCAACTTCACATTCATTGTAAATCATCTCAATGTTCCTTAACTTATGCTTAAATCGTATTAGATCCTAAAACGATTTCATAAATTCATATGTACCTAACTTAACTCGTAACTCGTACTCTTAACCTATGACACAATTTAATGTGTTAGAAATTTAATTAATTTCAGTTTATACTCTTCTGGTAGCTCCATTAATTTTAAATTAAAGTTATTTAATTCATATGTTTATGTGTCGTGTCTTTTTGTAATTCATTTCTTCGTATACGCCGTAGATTAGTACTTTGGCATTACTTTAATTTATAGTCATCTGACAGATGCTATTCAACAAATTTTATGTCTCTTTATTTTTGACATCTCTTTTGGTTAAATAGACTCTACCATTGAGTCCGGAGCGTCGAAGAAAGTCGGTTTAGGCTTCTCTAACATTTAATTTGGACTGTTATATGTAAAAGGACAAAATGGTCATTTACCGTTTTACGTGTCTCATTTTTCTGTACTTCGTTTCATAATTTGGACTCTATTATTGAGTTCGGGATGTCAAAGGAAGTCAATTTAGACCTTCCCTGGTTTTAATTTGGCTTTTGAGGTAATAGGGGAAATTTGGTCATTTTATCCCCTTACGTGTCTTTATATTCGGGACCTCATCTCAAGTCGTGGATCTCACCATTGGACTCAGAAGGTCCGAGATAGTAAGAATACACTAATAACTTGTTAATTTTGGACAAGGGGTATTTTGGTCATTTACCCCTTTACGTGTCTTTATTTTTCGAGATTCCGCCTCGCAAAACGGACCCTACCATTAGTCTCAGAATATCCAAAATAGTTAAAATTCACTATTCATATGTTCAATTTGGATTTCATTTGCTCTATTTATGACCCAAGGGCAAAATAGTAATTTAACTTTATTTATTAAATAATTAAATTAATTATTTAATTATTTTCCAGGGGTGTAATTGCATAATTTTTCCCCCAGTTGGGCCACAGTACAAATTTTCAGAAGTTCTGGGGTCAAAATATAATTTTTGCAAACTTCCGGACTAAACTAGTGGGTTCAGTTACATTTCAAGTGAACCGGTCCAGTTTTAACTGAACCAATCCGGTCTGGTTGGGTTTATTGCGTGATACTGACGTCATGATGACGTCAGCCCTAACGATTTAAAAATTTAAAACGTAAGGCAAAACGACACCATCCCACTTAACCGTTTTATGCGATGGGTCGGTTTCCGACCTGAGCTCAATTTGACCCGTTTTGACCCAAACCTGAATCGTCACTGTTCATCTTCTCCCCCATTTCTTCCCCAGTGTTGCCCTAGTTGCAGGTTTTCATGCTTTTCATTTTCGTACATTTTTGCTCAATGGAACCCTACTGTTTTTACTCCAAATCGTTCCTAAAACATCATGGATTGTTTTGGCATTTATTTAAGGGATCAAAAAGGTCTCATTAGCTCGTTTGAAGGTTTGATAATCCGAACTGCAGGTTGGTCGCAAATGCTCATTTCTGAGCCAAAATCCTTGGGATTTGTTTCATTGTGATCCCCTCTTCATGGGGTTTTATTTCCCATTCAAAAAAATGGATTTAAAGGTAGATTTGTGAGGTTGGGTTTTGAAACCTGTACCTGCAAGTCAATGTTTGAAGGCCATTTCTTGTGATTTTTGGTCACGGATTTATGTTTTTGGGATGCTTATAATGTCTACTTGAAGTCCCTATACACCAAAAACAGTTTGGTGATGATGAAATCAGACCTGTTTCAAGCAAGGTCTTCAATGGTGACCTCTGTTGGGTTACATGTTTTTGTTTGTTTTCATAGCCTGATTTCATGCTAAATCAACTCTAAAACACATATCTAACATTATACATGCATAACTAAGCTTCAAACAGTTTCCATTCATGCATATTTCTAGAGAGAGAAATTTAAGAGTTTTCATGGGTTCACCTTTTTGAGTCGGTTTCTCCCCTCTTTTCTTCTGGTTTCCTTCCCTTCTTCTCCTCTTCAGCTTTCTTCTTCCTCTTTCCAAAACTCTCTCTCTCTCTCTCTCTCTCTCTCTCTTTCTCTCTCTCTCTCCCTCTTTTTTTTTATCCATGTGGCATGGGGTTGTATACAACATATGTATATGTGTATATAAGAGATTTGTTGGCCATCACTTCACTCCCTTACCTCATCAAATCAACAGCCATACCTCCCATACTTTCTGATTTGGGGCCATTCTTTCTTCCATAATCCTTCACCTACTTGCATATATAATATACATATATGGTACATCATCCCCATATTTCACCTTAATTCAATGTCTCCCCCACATCTTTATATAATACAAGTATCACACACAGCCGTCCCATATATATATATATACACATATATTATATTTATTTTATTTTATTTCTCCTATATCCAAGTATTACATGTATATAATTATACATATATAAATACTTACACATGCTTGGTCACATGACACACTTTTATGTGTGTATTTTCTATTTATTTTAATTAATAATCAATTTCATAAACTTAATTAATTAATTATTTTCCTTAAGTGCAGGTATCTTTACACTAATTTTTCATAACCTCGTAATGCGTTCCATATGACCTGATATTTTTGGGTCAGGGTATTACAATATATCTAGGTATACCTATCCCATTACGAATGCAATTTCCTATTTCAAGCAATATCAACAGTGATATATGTGTATCTCTAATGAGTGCAATCTACAAGACAACCCATATAATCAATATACATATCATCCATCAATACAATCAATGCAATGCACCTATGCTTCATGTAACACCCCAACCCTGTATAATTAATGATTAATTATCTAATTATTAATTAGTCTTATAGAATAGTAAAGGGAATTAATCATAATCCCGGCGGTCATGATAGGCCGATGAAATAATTAAATGTCTGGAGAAAGAGGGTACAATACCCGAACCCAAATTGCTGGTTAAATCGGTAAAATAATGCCATTTTAACACTAACGGAACCCGAATTAGTTAACCCCAAAAATCCCGAATAATTAATAAATGACATGGAACCTCTGACACTGAAGCGAACTGAATTATGAAGCTCTCGGAAGAAACCGCATCGAAAAAGGAGCTACGGAATGAAAGTTATGTAGCAAACATTGAAAATTGAATTACTGTGCAACCAAACGTGGCCTTAACCGAAAATATGGAAAAAATGGCCAAATGGGAGGCCAAGGGAATTGAACCCTTGACCTTTGAGTAGAAAGAAACCTCATCCAAAAATTACCAACTGGGCTACTACTGTCTTTGTGTATAAATATACAATGAAAGGTATATAAACCAGAATTCTGGTGGGGCCACCTCCCAAACTGACCAATGAGGTTACATGTAAAACCTCCATCATGACCTAAACCCCTACACTTCAGCCTCATCATCACATCTCAAGTGCCTACAATTAGACCTAGACCCTACATGTATGATTATGTATGTGTATGAGTGTACACTAATATACACATGAACTGGGGATCTCTACAACAACAAGTGTGTGAACTAAATATTCAGAAATCAAAAACTGTTGGGAGGACTGATCTGTTGAGGGAGAGAGAACCCATGTGAGAAACCATTGTGAGGGTGATGTGTATATCCATGGTCTATGCATGAGGGTGTTCCATGAAGAAGCAAAAGAAGGGAATAGAGGACTGAGATGCATGACTGAACTGAGGCACCATCGAGGACCCCATACTGAGCCATGAATGAGGGAGCCGTGGTCGACCAAGGTAAATGCCATGAAAACCTAGAAAATTTCCTCTTCTTTTTCTTACTGTTTTCAGTCATTTGAGGCCATATAAACTGTATGTACGAACTACTGTGAGGTCTAGGAACTAATATAAGTTAACTGGGAGGTTCGGATAGGCCTAGAAACCCAAACCGTGACCAAACCGCCATGGATGACACCTCCAAAACTGGGTCTGATTCGACCTCCCAAAAACCAAGTTTTGATGGTCTAGAAATGATCTAGACACTGAGAGGGTCCCAAATACACTAAACCGCGATCCAAAATCGCATGAGAAGACCCTCAAAACCGAACCTATTGTCTCGGCCATTGGAACCCAAACTTTAAAATAGGCTTCCAAACTGAAATGTGAGAATGGGAAAATGAAGCCCCTGTTACTACGGTCATAAAGAGACAAGAAGCATGAAGTTTGGTGGAGAAATGAGGATTTAATAGCCGAAATATCTTTTCTGTTATTCCTCCATATATCAAGCTACTGAGCTTGATTCGACTCATGAAATCGATGCCAAAGAGTTGGCATGACCATCAGGAACCATTTGGGGCCAAATCAGATTGAAAACAGCCCTTGAAACATCACGAAATAGAAGAAGAAAATCTACAGAAGTAGGGCTACAGTACGTGGAAGGATTGGGGAAGATGGAGTCAACTCGCGATTCCAACCGAGTTGGCGAGTCGACTCGGACGCGTGTCGGCCTGTGAGGCTGCCACCGAAATAATAAAACTGCGCCGTTTTGGGTGTAGATTGATTTGTTTAAAATCAAATCCGGCCTGTTTGGGTACGGTGATAACAAATTAAAATTTGAAACTGGACAAATCCTGAACACGGATAAGGGGGATATGTTATCCCGATTTTCTGAGGGTCACCAACCGTTTGGTTCACAGTGATTTGGACCGGTTCACTTGGTGAACCCTTGAACCCTTGGGTTGAACCCCTAAATTATGAAATTATATTTTGAACCCCAAATATTTCTGAAAATTACAGATTTGCCCCAACAGTTCTGAATATTGCACAGTGGCCCAGATTTTGGGAAAATTATACATTTAAGCCCCTGCCAAATTAATTAAATAATAAAATAATTATTTAATTATTTTATTAATTAGATAAAATTACGATTTTACCCCTGGACATTAATCATGTCAAACGGAGTCCAAATAAAGCAAATAAATAGTGTATTTTCACTATTCCAAGCATTCTGCATTCAATGGTACAGTCCCAATTGGGAAATTATGTATCGAAAAATACAGACACGTAGGTGTAAATTACTGTACTGCCCCTGATGGCACCAGACCCAAATAAAAATAAAAGACAGTCTATTTTGACTATGTCGGGCGTTCTGAACTCAACGGTGAGGTCCGTTTAACGAACTGAAGTCCCAAAAAATACAGACACATAAAGTGTAAATGACCATACTGCCCCTGATGCTTCCCAGGGTCAATTGAACATAACAGCTAGTCCAACTTAATTATGTCGAACACTCTGGACCCAATGGTGAGGTCCATTTTATGAACTGACGTGCCGAAAAATATGACACGTGAAATTACCAAATTACCCCTAATACTGTACGAAGCCCAAATGAAGTCCGATTGGGACGAAATTGATAGCAATAGAAGCCCAGATACTGGTGAGACTGTAAACATGATTAAATAATGATTCGGAGTCAGAATCTTACAAAACGTAAAATGACCAAATACCCCTGAGCACAGTAAGTGCAAAGTAGAGGTCAAATAAAGGTCAAACTGATCTGATAAATTATCATAGGGATAATTATGAACACTGAAGGGCTAAATAAGACTCCGGGATAGTAATGCGTAAAACGAGAAATGACCGATGTGTCCCGATGATCAAAAGTAGATACCAAACGAAGTCCAAAGGACTTAAGAATTTACATATAAGATATATGGGACATTCTGAGGACCACGACAGGGTCCGGGGTAAGAATGACAAATTACCATTTTGCCCCTATGGTTAAAATAAGAACCTAACTGATACCGATTGGAGTCTAAAAGACGTAGAACTTTATATTTAAGATATAAAGACTATTCGGAGGGCCTTGACAGGGCCCGGGGCAAGAGTGATAAAATGACCGTTTTGCCCCTAAGGCTGAAGAAGTAACTGACTGATAACGATTGAAGTCTAAATGACTTGGGTTATAATCCTGATGACTGCTGAGCCTAATTTAAGAATAAAATAGCCCCGGATGAAACCCGATGAGAGGGCGATAGGCTACTAGGCTATCTTAGGTAAACCGATAGATACCTAAGATGACAAATGAGACCTGAATGGATGAGTTCTGATCTGTATATGATTGATGATTATTGTTCAGGATATACATGGAGATGCCTGACGTATCTGGAGGTTATCGGATTGTTTGCGCAAGGAGATAACTGTAACAGTTTGTGAGTAACCTGGAACTTCTGACTTGGTGTATAAGTACACCGTCTAGTTACTGTATTTTGATTTACTGTACTGTTTTGTATACTGTACTGTCTGAATGCATACTTTTTTATATTGCATTACACGTAACATGATTTTGTACTGTCCTGCTCTCCTGTTCAGTTCGGGTCTGTCTTGTTCTGTTGTATGGTCTGTCCTGGTTTTATTCTGTACTGTTGCGTCTTGTGAGTAAACCTGACTCCTGAATTGGTGTATAAGTTTTGTCTAGATACTGTATTTTGAAGCACTGTACTGTTTTGAACGTTATACTGTTTAAAAAAAAAAAGAAGCATATATTTAAAGTAGCATATGCCTTGTCCTGATTGATATTGTACCAGTTTGTTCCGTCCTGTTCAATTCCGATATGTCTTGTTCTGATAGATGTATGGTTCCGTTTTGTTCCGACATGTTCAGTTTCGATGTGTCTTGATCTGATTGACGTATTGTTTCGTTTTGTTCCGTCATGTTCAGTTCCGATATGACTTGTCCTGATTGATATCGTTTCGTTTTGTTCCGTCATGTTCAGTTCCGATATGACTCGTCCTGATTGATATTGTTTCATTTTGTTCCGTCATGTTCAGTTCCGATATGACTTTTCCTGATTGATATTGTTTCGTTTTGTTCCGTCATGTCCAGTTCCGATATGACTTGTCCTGATTGATATTGTTTCAATTTGTTCCGTCATGTCCAGTTCCGATATGACTTGTCCTGATTGATATTGTTTCGTTTTGTTCCGATATGTTCAGTTCCGATATGTCTTGATCCGATTGATATATTGTTTCGTTTTGTTCCGTCATGTTCAGTTCCGATATGACTTTTCCTGATTGATATTGTTTCGTTTGTTTCCGTCATGTTCAGTTCCGATATGACTTATCCTGATTGATATTATTTCGTTTTGTTCCGTCATGTTCAGTTCCGATATGACTCGTCCTGATTGATATTGTTTCGTTTTGTTCCGTCATGTTCAGTTCCGATATGACTTGACCTGATTGATATTGTACCGTTTTGATCTGCCATGTTCAGTTCCGATATGTCTTGTTCTGATTGATGTATTGCTCTGTTTTGTCCCGTTATGATCCGTCCTGTTATGCCTCTGTCCTTGATTATGCCTGTGACTTGAACTGGTGTTTTGTTCCGTCTGATCCCGTTATGTACCGTCCGTCAATAATCTGTCTGTCTTGATTGATATATGGTCCAGTTCCGTTATGATCTGTCCGAATTCTTGACTTGGTATATAAGTTACTGCATAGATACTGTATTTTGATGCACTGTACGGTTTTAAAAGTTAAACTGTCTGAATGCATGTTTTAAATGCAAACTTTTATACTGTATTGTACGCGGCATGATTTTGTCCCGTCCTACTATTATTTTGTTCGGTCTGTCTTGTTCCATTTTATGGTCTATCTAATTTTGTTCTGCTATGATGTGTCTGACTCTGGGTACCATTCTGATTATGAGCGGTCTGGCATAAGTAGGCTTGATTACGCGCCTAACTGATATACTATTGTTATGCCCTGTTATGTTCCGCCCAGTACTGATCTGTTCTGATATTTGAATTAATTGCCTATACTCTCATTGATATTGGCATCATGCACTGTTCCGTCTATTCTGATTTGTTGTTCCATTTAGTTCAGTCCTGCTTTATTCTACTAAAACTACATTTAAAGTAGATTTATAAAACTGCTATTTCAGAAACAACTGAACTACCCTTGTGCTTTGTAAACAAGAAATGGTTTTGAAACCCTTGACAGGGAACCTGTGTTACTCATTGGGCTTTTCGAAGCTCACCCCGTTCCCTAACATTTTTCAGGAATGATATCTGTTGGATCTGATGGCACTGATCTGTGGAGACTGGATTATTGAGGATTGAATCTGTTTAATCAGGTGAGTGATGTAATACGACTGACTTGACTGATATGTACTAGATATAGACATGGCTCATGGATTTAAACGGTACTCTAGAGATTATAGTTCTGCTCTGTTGTTATATGTCGGATTATAGATATGCTATGAGGTTAGAATTGTTAGCTGTTGGATTTTAGACTGGCTCTGTGGTACATAACCTTACAATGAATACATGAGTTGCATTCCCCTGACAAAAAAAAAAAGTTTTAAATTCCGCTGCATCTGACCCTACAGTCGGAGTGCAATTCACTGAAAAGTTCAGAAATTGCCTTCGGTTGGTCGCGTGGCGGCTGACTGGCATCACGTCCTCGACATCCGCGTAGGGTGGGGTTCGGGATGTGACACTTCATGTGTGCATGTTAAGACCAAGGGGTCCGATATTGTAATTGGCTAATCCGGTTTGACGAAACGTGCTTTAATTGTAATTATTACATTAGTCCTAGGCTTAGAGTATCTCAATGTGTCGTTCTACTCTAAGATGGTCTAAGCTTCATTGTTGTGCACATTTACTGTCCAAATTCGTTCATTAGGGGTAATTTGGGTATTTTAGGATTTTGTTTTGATTTGAATCACACATATTCACACTGATGCCCCAAGCTTACTGGCCTAACAACCTGAAAAGAGCCCATAACATTATGGCTCAAAAGTTTAAGCCCAAGTTGTTAGTAGTAAGACTCATGGTGTCATATATTCTAATCATACTACTCTCACCCAACCGATGTGGGATAGGAGTATCACATTCTCCCCCCTTAGGACCACACGTCCTTATGGGGTGGATCTTTGTCACGACCCGAAACCCACCCTGCGCGGATCTCGAGTCGCGACCGCCGCCCCAAGACCTGAAGGCCTCGAGACAAGGCTCGCATAGGCAGCGGTATCGAATAGATGTGCTTCATGTGGTTGCGGAAGCGTGAAAAACTTTTTCTTTTCTTTTCTCATTTTAAAATTTGCACATTCGTCCGATACTGCCGCTATTCACGATGGTACACATAATCATACATTCAGAGCATAACTAAAAACTTAAGGACTTATAAACAATACATGCTTAGTTGCCCCGTGGGGCTTATACATAACAGAGTACCACTTTACTAATACAAGATTTCATACTTATGTTCGTAGTGCTAGAAAAAATAACTACTTGATCCAATCTTCCAAAAATGGCAGACTTCATCATCATTGTCCTCAAAATCAATACTGCCGTAAGTCACCTGAAAGGGGGATCCGAACAAAGTCCGGGTAAGCTAATCTAAGCTTGTGAGCAATTCCAGTATTTGTCATGGGGTTTTCAATTAGCAGTGGTTTTAGTACATAAGATTTTGTAAACACTCACTGCCAATTGCTCGTATACTTGAACATAGAACATATGCATTTCTTAAAACAAATAGCTTCGAAACATTTAAAGTATTCAAGCTAAACTTGTACTTCTTCAAATAGAGTATATAACTCAAAACATATGCATTTCATAAAACAGATAGCTTTGAAACAATTAAAGTATTCAAGCTAAACTCGTACTTCGTCATATAGAGTATATAACTCAAACATATGCATTTCATAAAACAGATAGCTTTGAAACATTTAAAAGTATTCAAGCTAACATATACATCTTCATATAAACTTCAAAACATATGACATAGCATGCATTTCTTAAATAGAGTATATAAAACTCAAACATATTCATATTGAAAATGAGGGTAAAACCTGCTTCCATTTTCAAATATCTCTTCTTCTCACTTTAACTCTTGGAATCTGTTTCGAACCAGACTCCCATTTTACATATACGTGGAGATATCTCATTTGCCTGGGGGATTAGATCCTGCTACTCGGCATTTCACATGATAGATCCGCGTGGTTCCGTACAACCCTACTCACTACCTATGTGATGATGCACATGATAGGTCCGCGGGGTTCCGTACAACCCTACTCACTACCTATGTGCTTATTATTTATCTTGCAAAACATTTGTCATATGATGTAACACCCCGACTTTGCGTAATTAATAATTAGTTGTCAATTATTAATCAATACCGGCTTATAGAATGATTTAGGGAATTAATTATGATCCCGGCGGTCGCCATAGACCGATTAAATAATTAAAAAATGTCTGGAGGAAAGGGCACTCTACCCGAACCTAATTACTGGTTAAATCGGTAAAATAATGTCGTTTTAACACTAACGAAACCCGAATTAGCTAACCCGAAAAATCCCGGATGATTAATAAATGACACGGAACCTCTAACACTGAAGAATACTGAAATACGGAACTCTCGGAACAAACCGCGCCAAAAAATGAGTTACGAAATGAAAGTTACGAACGAAACACTGAAACTGAATTACTGCGCAACCAAGCGTGGCCTTAACCGAAAATATGGAAAAAATGGCCAAATGGGAGGCCAAGGGAATTGAACCCTTGACCTTTGAGTGGAAGGAAACCTCATCCAAAAAAATACCAACTAGGCTAGTGGTATCTTGGTGTACAAATATACAAAGATATATATATATATAACTATAAATCTGATTTGGCCACCCCCCAAGTGGCCAATAACCAAACATGCAACACCTCACCCATGCATCACCCTATGCCCCTAGGCCATCATGCCTATGCACCCTAGGTCATCATCTCTCTACAAACACCTTATCACCAATCCACCAACCATATCACATGCAACCAAAATAATCTGCCATATACAAGATTATATGTGCATGTATGGAGGGGGAAATCAGAGGTGGTGCTCGGGTAGGGAGAGAGAGAGAAATGGTGAGTGTGCATGTCATCCTTTGGAGATGCACCAAGGAAGGGGGAGCTGAGGCACGACTGGATCTAAGCAAGCACCCCACCAAATCAGGACCGAGCCATGGGTAGCAAGGGGACTTACTATTTCAAAGGTAACCTCAAAATTGCCAAACTGCTTAATTTTTTTTCTGTTGAGATTATTGGTACTGCTCTGATGATTTTAAATCATATGGACCATGTAGACTGCGTAAATCAGTTACTGTGAGATCCTAGGGTTATTCTGAATCAGTTAGGAGGTTCGGATAGGCCTAGAAACCCAAACCGTGACCAAACCGCCATGGATGACACCTCCAAAACTGGGCCTGATTCGACCTCCCTAAAACCAAGTTTTGATGGTTTAGAAATGATCTAGACACTGAGAGGGTCTCAAATACACCAACCCGCGACCCTAAAACACTGATTTGGACCCTCAAAACCGAACCTGTGAGTCTCGGCCATGGAACCCAAAACCTGAAATGAACACTTAAACTGAAATTTGTAAACGGGGACTAGAAGCCCATGAGATGTGGGTCACAGCAAGCCAAGTCTCACCGGATTTGGTTGAGAAACGGCCATGCTAGAGCAAACGATAATCTGATCGGAAAACCGAAATGGGTCACTGAAAACTATAGATTTTGAGGTTTAAAAACAGTCCTAAAATGATCCCTAATGTCCTAGGATCTGTTTGGTATAAAAATCTTGAAAAACGGACGAGAAAACCAAGAGAAACAGTGAGGGATACCTCACCGTCCGTACGCCGGCGCCGGGAACGTTGCCGGAGAAGACCACCGGAAAAACGCGCGGTAGAATGGGTTTTTTTTTAGCCGGGCCGGATCTTGAATCGGGTCGGGTGGGACCCGACCGAATACCCCTTGGGTCATTAAGCTGCGTCGTTTTGGAGTTAGGGATTTTAAATTTAAAAGCTAAATTCTGACTGTTTGGTTCCATGGTTAACGAATTAAAATTGGGAACTAGATAACCTAACCGTGGATAGGGGCCAAAATGGGGATAACTGGATTATTATATTCCGGTTTTCTGAAGGGAATTAAACCGGTTGGTTTTTGGAGGTTTTGGACTGGTTCAGTTTCTGAACCCTTGAACCCTTGAACCCTTGGGCTTGAACCCCTAAAGTATGAAATTAGTTTTTAACCCCTAGAGTTTTCTGATATTACGGATTAACCCCCACTAATTGGGAAATTGTACTGTGGCCCAGAACATTGAGAAATTATTCATTTAAGCCCCTGGAAAATTAATTAAATAATAAAATAATTATTTAATTATTTTATTAAATAGGTAAAATTATGATTTTACCCCTGGACATTAAATATGTCAAACGGAGTCCAAATAAATTAAATAAATAGTGTATTTTCACTATTTCAAATATTCTAGACTCAATGGTACAGTCTAAATTGGGAAATTATGTACCGAAAAATGCAGACCTGTAAGTGACAAATGACTGAATTACCCCTAAAGATACCCAGGCCCAATTAAACATAAAAGATGGTCCAAGTTAACTATGTCGGACACTCTGGACCCAATGGTGAGGTCCATTTTATGAACTGAGGTGCCAAAAAATATGACGCATGAAATTACCAAAATACCCCTGATACTGTACGAAGCCCAAATGAAGTCCGATTGGGACGAAATTAATACCGATAGAATCCCAGATACTGGTGAAACTGTAAACATGATTAAACGATGATTCGGAGTCAGAATCTTATAAAACGTAAAATGACCAAAATACCCCTGAGCACAGTAAGTGCAAAGTAGAGGTCAAATAAAGGTCAAACTGATCTGATAAATTATCATAGGGATAATTATGAACACTGAAGGGCTAAATAAGACTCCGAGACAGTCAATGCGTAAAACGAGAAATGACCGATGTGTCCCAATGATCAAAAGCAGATACCAAACGAAGTCCAAAGGACTTAAGAATTTACATATGAGATATATGGGACATTCTGAGGACCACGACAAGGTCTGGGGTAAGAATGGCAAAATTACCATTTTGCCCCTAAGGCTAAGTAAGCCCTTAACTGATAACGATTTAAGTCTAAAAGACTCAAGCCTTATACATACGATATATGGGATATTCTAAGAACCACGACTAGGTCCGGGACAAGAATGGTAAAATTACCATTTTGCCCCTATGGTTAAAATAAGAACCTAACCGAAACCGATTGGAGTCTAAAAGACGTAGAACTTTATATTAAGATATAAAGACTATTCTGAGGACCTTGACAGGGTCCGAGGCAAGAGTGATAAAATGACCGTTTTGCCCCTAAGGTTGAATAAGTGATTGACTGATAATGATTGAAGTCTAAATGACTTGGGTTATAATCTTGATGACTGCTAAGCCTAATTTGAGAATAAAATAGCCCCGGATGAAACCCGATAAGAGGGCGATAGGCTACTAGGCTATCTTAGGTAATCCGATAGACACCTAAGATGACGAATAAGACCTAAATGGATAAATTCTGATCTGTCTGTGATTGATGATGATTGTTCAGGATATACATGGTGATGCCTGACGTACTTGGAGGTTATCAGATTGTTTATGCAAGGAGATAACCGTAACAGTTGTGAGTAACTTGGAACTTCTGGCTTGGTGTATAAGTACACCGTCTAGTTACTGTATTTTGATTCACTGTACTATTTTATCTTCCATACTGTTTAAATGCATGTTTTTAAATGCATACTCTTTTATAATGTATTACACGTGACATGATTTTGTACTATCCTGCTCTTCTGTTCAGTTCGGGTCTGTCCTGTTCTATTGTATGGTCTGTCCTGGTTTTGTTCTATACTATTGCGTCTAGTGAGTAACCCTGACTCCTGAATTGGTGTATAAGTACACTGTCTCGTTACTGTATTTTAAAATATTGTACTGTATTGTTTTATCTGATACACTGATTTCATGCTCTTAGTCAAATGCATGATTTTTACTCTGTCTGGCTTCTCGGTTCTGTACTGAAATAAACCTATCGCTATTTTTAACTGGTTCTAAAAGGAACAACTGATTCTTGGTACCACCTCAGTCTTGAGCACTATATGAGCATACTGCACTGTTTAATCTGTGCATACTGTACTGTTTATTCTGTTATACTATTCTGCTCTACTCATTACTAACCTGTTCTGTTACTCTGATGTTTTAACTGATCTGTTCTGTTACTCTGATGTTTTAACTGTACTCCTGTTTTAATACTGTTTCAAATGAACAGAAATAAACCTATCGCTGTTTTTAACTGGTTCTGAAAGAACAACTGACTCTTGGTACCATCTCAGTCTTGAGCACTATATGAGCATACTGCACTGTTTAGTCTGTGCATACTGTACTGTTTATACTATTATACTGTTCTGCTCTGCTCATTACTGACCTATTCTGTTACTCTAATGTTTTAACTGATCTGTTCTATTACTCTGATGTTTTAACTGATCTGTTCTGTTACTCTGATGTTTTAACTGATCTGTTCTGTTACTCTGATGTTTTAACTGATCTGTTCTGTTTGATCTATCTGACCTGTTCTGTTTGATCTGTCCTGACCTGTTCTGTTTGATCTGTCTGGCCCGTTCTGTTTGATCTGTCCTGACCTGTTTTGTTTGATCTGTCCTGACCTGTTCTGTTTGATCTGTCTGACCCATTCTGTTTGATCTGTTCAGTTTTGATCTGTTCTGACCTGCTTTGTCTGATCTGCCTGATCCGTTCAGTCCTGATCCGTCCTGATTTGTTATGTTTCGATCTATTCCGTTCTGTTCTGTCCCGTCCTGTTCTGCTCAATACTGATCTATCATGTCCTTTGATGATGTACCTGTATCTCTGACTGATGTACTATTTTCGCTCAGTTCTGTCTTGTTCCGTTCTGTTGATGATATACTTGTTATCTCTGGTTGACATATTGCTTCCACTCCGTTCTGTTATGTTCTGTTCTGTTTTGTTATGTCCTGCTCTGCCCGGTTCTACTCCGTCCTGACCTGTTGTGTTCTGTTCTGTACGGTTATTCTTGATATGGTCTGTTATGTTCTGTCTATTCTGATCTGTGGTTTTATTTTGTGCAGTCCTGCTTTATTCTACTGAAACTGCATTTAAAGTAGATTTATAAAACTGCTATTTCAGAAACAACTGAACTACCCTTGTGCTTTGTAAACAAGAAATGGTTTTGAAACCCTTGACAGGGAACCTGTGTTACTCATTGGGCTTTTCGAAGCTCACCCCATTCCCTAACATTTTTCAGGAATGATATCTGTTGGATCTGATGGCACTGATCTGTGGAGACTGGATTACTGAGGATTGAATCTGTTTAATCAGGTGAGTGATGTAATACGACTGACTTGACTGATATTTACTAGATATAGACATGGCTCATGGATTTAAACGGTACTCTAGAGATTATAGTTCTCCTCTATTGTTATATGTCAGATTATAGATATGCTCTGAGGTTAGAATTGTTAGCTGTTGGATTTTAGATTGGCTCTGTGGTACATAACCTTACGGTGAATACATGAGTTGCATTCCCTTGACAAAAAAAAAAGTTTTAAATTTCGCTACATCTGACCCTACAGTCGGAGTGCAATTCACTGGAAAGTTCAGAAATTGCCTTCGGTTGGTCGCGTGGCGGCTGACTGGCATCACGTCCTCGACATCCGCGTAGGGTGGGGTTCGGGATGTGACATATGACTTTTATATAAAAGCCTTTTATGAGTATTTAAAACTTGTAACGTATAACTTTTGCAATGATGCTTCAATACTTGCAATAATCAAATTCAGAATATTTGAGGAAATCAGACATGCTAACCATTTTGAAAAGGAAACATTTACAGATACAAATACGTAAATAATCATGGAGCATGTCATATAGATATTTATCGTGAGTACTTTAAAACATAACATTCATAACTTCGTAATAAACATTCGTATACTTGAAATTGGCAAACTTAGAATATTTAACAAGATTTGTATTTTAACTTAGACATGCTGGAAACACATTTTTGAGAAAACTGTACGGAAAAGATTTACTAAGCATGTCACAATAGGGTTTGTAAGAACGAAAATAATTTAAAACTGAGATCATGTAATATACTGAATTTGGAATTTAAATACTTTGTATCTTTTGAACTTAAAACCTTTTCAAATCCATGGAGTTAAATCTCCACTTCAAATACAGGGTTACTCACCTTGGTCCTTTAGGGTTAGTGTTAAAATTGCGCTTTCCCACTTCCCTTGTAGTTCCTAAGAACAATTCATAAACATCTCATCAACTTCACATTCATTGTAATATCATTTCAATATTCCTTAACTTATTCTTAAATCGTATTAGATCCTAAAATGATCTCATAACTCATATGTACTTAACTTAACTCGTACTCTTAACCTATGACACAATTTAATGTGTTAGAAATTAAATTCATTTGAATTTATACTCTTCTGGTAGCTCCATTAACTTTAATTTAAATTTATTTACTTCACATATTTACGTGTCATGTCTTTTCGTAATTCATTTCCTCGTATACGCCTTAGATTAGTACTTTGGCATTATTTTAATTTATAGTCATCTGACAGATGCTATTCAACAAATTTTATGTCTTTTTATTTAGACATTTCTTTTGGTCAAATAGACTCTACCATTGAGTCCAGAGCGTCGAAGAAAGTCGGTTTAGGCTTTCCAAGAATTTAATTCGGACTTTCATATGAAAAGGGCAAAATGGTCATTTATTGTTTTACGTGTCACATTTTTTCGTACTTCGTTTCATAATTTGGACTCCATTATTGAGTCCGGAAGGTCAAAGAAAGTCAATTTAGACCTTCTCTGGTTTCATTTTGGTTTTAGGGGTACCAGGGGTAATTTGGTCATTTTAGCATTTTTACGGGTCTCCAATTTTTTGGGACCTCATCTCATGTCGTGGACCTCACCATTGGACTCAGAAGGTCCGAGATAGTAAGAATACACTAATAATTTGTTAATTTTAGACAAGGGGTATTTTGGTCATTTACCCCTTTACGTGTCTTTATTTTTTGGGACCCCGTCTCGTAAAACGGACCCTACCCTTAGTCTCAGAATATCCAAAATAGTAAGGATACACTATTCATATGTTTAATTTGGACTTCATTTGCTTAATATTTGAATTAGGGGCAAAATAGAAATTTTGCTTTATTTATTAATAATTATTTAATTATTTTCTAGGGGTGTAATTGCATATTTTTTCCCCCAGTTGGGCCACAGTACAAATTTTCAGAAGTTCTGGGGTCAAAATAGAATTTTTAAAACTTTCGGACTGAACCAGTGGGTTCAGTTCTATCTCAAATGAACCGATCCAGTTTCAACTGAACCAATCCGGTCTGGTTGGGTTTATTGCGTGATGCTGACGTCATGATGACGTCAGTCCTAATAGTTTAAAATTTAAACATAAGCCAAAACGACGCCGTCCCACTTAACCATTTTATACGACGGGTCGGGTTCCGACCCAAACCCGATTTGACCCGAACCGTCACTGTTCATCTTCTTTCCCATTTCTTCCCCAGTGTTGCCCTAGTTGCAGGTTTTCATTTTTTCCAATTTCATGGATTTTGGCCAACCCAAGCCCTACTGTTTTTACTCCAAAACGTTTCTAAAACATCATGGATTGTTTTGGTATTTATTTGAGGGATCAAAAAGGTCTCATTAGATCGTTTGAAGGTTGGATAATCCAAACTGTAAACCCACGATTCATGCTCATTTCTGAGCCAAATTCAATTAAACTTGGTTTGTTGTGATCCTCTCTTCATGAGGTTTCGTATTTCATTCGTAAAAGTAGATTTAATCTCATATTTTTGAGATTTATTTTTGGAACCCGAACCTATAACTTGATATTTGGGCTTCAATTCTTTTGAGTTTTGATAGCGGTTATAGGTTTTTGGCATGCTTGTGAGATATAGTTAAGGTCCCCATGAACCAAATATGGTTTAATTGCCATGGTTTCGGACCTGCTTCAAGCAAGGTCTGCCATGGCCGTAGCTTCTGGGTCTTATGTTTTTGCTTGTTTTCATAGCCTGATTTCATGCTTGACAACCTCATAAACATATATCTATCATCATATGTGTATGCATAATTCAAAAACAGTTCCTAATACATCAAAATTCTAGAGAGAGAAACACTAAAATTTTGGATATTTCTTACCTCTTCTTACTGTTTTCTCCCTTTCTCTTGCCCTGATTCTCCTTTCCTTCTTCTCCTCTTCAGTTTTCTTCTTTCTCTCTCTCTCTCTCTCTCTCTCTCTCTCTCTCTCTCTCTCTCTTTCTGTCTGTGTGTCATGGGTGTGTATATGTCACATATGTATATATGTATATATGTATATTTCTCTCACTTCCATACCCCATCACAATCAATAGCCATGCCTCCCTTACTTTTCTGATTTTAGGCCATACCTTCTCCCATTCCTCTACACCTACTTGCATATATAATATACATATATGGTACATCATCCCCATACTTCACCTTAATTCAATGTCTCCCATGTGTATATATATATATATTTATAATATATATCACACACTCACACACTTATATATATATATATATTTAATTAATTTCTTAGGTTTAATTAATTAACAAATTAGTTATTCAATTAATTATATTTCATAAATTAATCATCACATTTTATATTAATTATAACTAATACTTAATTTCTCATATTAAAAAATTAATTACATTAAATTAATTTATCATATTCTTAAGGGCATAATATTTACACTCATTTTTCATAACCTTGTAAAACGTGCCTCATTACCCGGGATTCTTGGGTCGGGGTATTACAATCTTGATCTCCCAACTGCTTATTAAGCGGACACCCTAGGGGCTTCTATCCTCTAGGAATCGTTTTCGATACCATAACTGTAATGCCCCAAGCCCATTAGCCCAACAACTTGAAAAGATCCTACAACATTATAGCTCAAAAGCTTAAGCCCAAGTTGTTAGCAGTAAGACTTGTGGTGTCTTATCTTCTAATCATACTACTCCTAACCAATCGATACGGGACAGGAGTATCACACACACATTGCATGCATAACATATAGTTGACATCATATTATCATATGTGTGTAGTTGACTTGTGTTGTGAAATAATTTTTTCAAAAAAACATATCCGAAAATACTTAGGAAAATTGAGTTTAAAAGGAAAGCAAAGAACGAGCAATTCTCTGTTGCTTGTTCAAACAAACCATTGGCTCGTTCAAAGGAACAACTGAGGTGCTCTTTCTTATTTGTTCGATCTCGTTTGAAAAGACTACATCAAACGAAGAGCTGCAACCTCTATATTTTACTCGTTTGATATTTTTTCTATGCTCGTTCGAATGAAGGGTACTCGTTCGAACGAACTACTAATTTGTTCGAATGAACTCTATACGAAAATAGAAACATTTTCTATTTTCAAGCCTCGTTTGAGATCCGATATCTATGATATAAATTCATGAAAATTCAATTTGAGATCAAGGAAAACATATTTAGAGAGAGTTCAATTTGTGAGATCCAGACACTTGAGAGAATTTGGGGCTTTATGAGTAAACATTCATACATGTAATTCATATACATCTCTACTTTTATCATTCATTGATTTTGATCACACCACATGATAAAAGTCAATCACAGAGCCTTAATTCCATTTCAATTCCCATTGAAGAGTTTGTGAGTTCAACCTCAAGGATTCAATTGTTGAGAGATCAGAGGAGTACGAGGTTACGAGGAGCTGTAATTGTGAAGAGCGCCGATAAGAGGATTTTGAGACTGTGAGGAGCTTGCAGTTATATGAAGATTCTAGCTGTGGAGGAAGCTTGTGGATTCATGGGTGATTGAAGACGGTTGAGTAGAACGGAGTTTGGGGTACTAAGTTTGGTTTTTCGTCATGTTGTAATTCAATCTCACTCATAGTGGACTCTTCCATGAGCATGGCCAGCTCCGGAGTTTTATACCATGGATAGTATTTCGTGGTGGTTTCTCCATCATCACTTCGATTTGTAACTCTCTTACTCTTAATGCTTTACAATTTCCAATTTGCTAGAATTGAATGTTTTCACTTAATAAAGATTTAGGTTTTCATGAATTATGAAATTTAAAAATCAATTTAATAATTAAAAATCTTAATTGTGCAAATGGATTTGTAAATTGAATTGTGGAATTGAAAATTGATCACATAATCTGATTTCTACTTGAATTGTGAATTTGGCATTTGGATTGGATTAGTGGATTAATTAGGCTTGTGTTGAATGGTTTATATGTTGAACACTACATGATTACTAGATTGGGTGGACTGAGCTTATAGTTGTATTGATCACAAATATTGAATATTGATTGAATTTACAATTCATATATTGTGCCATCCTTTTAGTTGTTAGTGTTATGGTTAAAGAATTGAAAATTTTAGTACAAACCTATTCAATCCCACCTTCTAGGTTAGTTTCACACCAAAGGACCAACCAACAATGCATACTATCATGAATGCATTATGCCATGCTTTATGATTTTTATGTTCATGCTTTAATACACACACGACTCCCATTAAGCCTATCCTAAACCTACAGGTCTACATACTTGATTACGCCCAAAGAATAACGCGGTAGTTGTAGTGCAGTTTTGGGGTGTCGATTTCATAGGGAGACAAATTAAAAGGATAACAGACAAAATAAAGAAGCTGAAGAAAATATTAAATGATTAACGAGAAAATAAAAAGTGATTTAAGTTGAAAATTAAAATTAAACAGAGTGATTAACGAAAAAAGTACTCAAATTAACGAACAGTAGAGCGTCGGGAATCCCTTGCACATATCCGGTATTTTAATTATTTTTAATTCATTGATAACTCAATTGAGAATTTACTTCCAAAAATTTCAATTGGAAGATATAGAATTAAAAACCAAAATTAAACCAAATGTAACCTTTTGAAAAATCATTCATCACTTTTAAATCACGCAAATTGTTATCCACATTAAGAAAACCCAACGATGACAATATAACCAGGGAGCAATATTGTAGCAAAGAATTAAATCAATATAAATAATCAATTGATCCAAACATAATCAAAGAACTAATCCATTCAATAGAAAAAGCATGATTGAATCTATAAACGGAATAAAATCTATGATTATTCGGAGAAGAAAATACCAACAATAAATTGAGAATGATAAAACCAAAAAATTTTAATAAATGATAATCCGGTACATGAATCAAAAATAAATTAAAAATACCATTTAGTGTGCAAGTTCATCCCTAACCTTACTTGAGAATTTCGTTACCCATGCAAATGAACAACATAAATCTCAAGGAAAAGTATTGTGCCATGAAGTAGCTGCGGCTTTTTATTTATTTATTTTTTTTTTCTGTTCTGATTCAGCCCTTGCGCAGCACTGCCTCTGTTTCCTCTTCTCCCCTTTTTATTCTCTTTTTTTTCACCCGCTTGGACCACTTCTTTAAAACAACGCCTAGACCCATGCCTTTTAATTCAACCCTTACGCCCAAGCCCATTCCAACAGCCGCATGCCTCCAAGCCCAGTCGTTTCCTCATTTTCTTTCCCAGCCCTTAAGCTTTGTTTTTCTTTTCTTTTTTTCTATTCAGTCGGGCCTACCTTGTTTGACTTTTCTTTACCTTTCTTTCTTTTCTATTTTTTTCTATTATGCTTCTTGGCCTTGCGCCCTGCTCCTTTTTCCAATATAGCTACACCCCTTGCTCTTGATTCAGCCGCCTGGACCCCACGCTTCTGCTTCCAATTCTTTTTTTTTTTTCCTTTCCTAGCAGCCGCAACCTTTAGGTTCCTTTTTCTATCAGATAACAATTGAATCTTAATTTGGACTCTTGATGAAAGTTGTAGCACTGGATGTGTAGATAAATTTAAGCTTTTGAATCACCTGATTTGGACTTCAAAAACTCAAGTTATAACCCACTAAAGTTTACTGGTTCGTACAGGAATACAACTCTAATCAGGATTCGGATCAGCTTTCTAGGCTTGACTTTGCAACAATATTTGGGGGCCCAAATGAATTCGGAGTTTTGCAAATCAAACCTTTCTGAAAAGCTTAAGATGTCCTCTAAAGACTTTATGAAGACCACTTTCTCATTCCGAAACTCTAACGCCATCCAAACCTCAATTGAAGCTCTATAGATCGAGTTTTCCTAAAAGTTAAAATTTGCACAATATACTCCATATCTCTTCTTTTACCTTCAATGCTTCCCTAATTCAATAAATATATTAATCAGCTCACTTAAACAGAAAATATGTTATAAAACTAAATATAAATGAATTAAAAGTATTAAATATTATGCTCTAATAATAGGGTCACATTTTAGCATTTTAATCTAATAATAGGGTATTTAGAGTGCACTTTCACACACTCATCACACCCTCCAACTTGCTCATTGCTAGTCCTTAGCAATTTCATGCAAAAATGTCAAAAGAGACCAAAGAAGATCACACACAGAAGGCATCTAATCACACTTTTCAGATTCGCATATCAAAGCAATTTCAGGAATTCAATAGCCCTATAACAATCAATCCACTTATAGCAATTCACAGAGTGTGTGTGTGCTCCAAACCATATCTATCTAAGCACAAACCATAACACATGAAACATTAAGAACATCTCAAGCAAAAGGTTCAACTCCATATCTCACGGGTATAAAAGTGTTTCATGTAGGGGTTGTCTCTATGGAGTTGACGAGGGGTGTACATGCTCAATGAAGAATTAGGCAATTATGTACAAGGAATAAGAAAACATTGATCTTATGATAGGCACACTAACAAATGAGACTTCCATCACTCTTTCCATAGGCTTACTTAGGATCATAACGATCAACATAAAAAAAAGGTTGTAACGTGGCTCGGGTTAGCGGCTATATGAAGAAAAGGATAAAAAAGATTTAAAAACTTCCAAGTACATATTAAGAGAATTTCATTAAAAATCATAGCAAACCAAACTTCTCACTTGATGTACTCTTCAACTTTTCAAATCACTGAATAACAAAACTTCTCCTTTTTCTTTCTTTTTTTTTTCTTTTTTTTTTCTTTTTGATACAATGACTTTGATGCTCACTCAATTTAACACTTTGCACTTGTACTCTTTCCTTTTTCTTTTTCTTCTTTCTTTCAATTCAACACGAAAGACAAGAAATGCAAATTCCACACCTAGTACACACTTGGAAGCAAAAAGGGTAGGAAAATCAGGGTATAGGCTATACTCCAATGTAGAGTGGTATGGATGATGTGGGCACAAGAAAAAAAACTATATATGTTTGTTGGCTTAAAGTTGGTTACTAAGGGTCTATGATGAGAAGGGTTAGCTTGAAAGGCTCAAACGTTAATCCTAAGTTGACCTTCGTCATATCCCAAGTATATCTGTCATCATATCACCAACCATGTAATGATACTCTCAAAAGAAGTGCCTAATTTAATAGATCAATGAACGCTTATCACAATTTCTTGCATTTGTAGACTCTCAATTCTCTCCAAAACTCACATGAATACTTAAGCAAAAGAGCTCTCTAGCTACATATGTCAAACCACCATCTTATTACAAAGTTTGGATAACTGCATTAAAAGTTCTGTGAATGCCTCAACAGAATGATTATGATGGATTCAGTGAATTCATGAAAATGGCTATGAATGAGAATGAGTACTCATGTGAAAAAGATGCACGTGTGATGCAAATATTTTTTTAAAATTTTTTTATGTGTCACAGAGTTCCAACATGCATTTTAAATGTTGAATTTGCACCACCACCCCCTAACTTAAATGAAACATTGTCCTCAATGTTTAACAATCAAAATTGAAAAGAAGGTATTGAAAAGGGTAGAATACACCTGATGTGTGACGTGGGTAGCTCACTTAGCACCAAAGATGGCAACCTGAATTGATAAAATGAAATTAACCTGCTAATAAAAATAAAGAAAACAGTAGCAAACAAAAAGGAAACAAATGAAAATAAAAGAGAACAAAAACAAAATAAAACCAATAAAATAAAGAAAAAAAATACCTACATGGCGCGGTCAAGGTTGATAGACCGGGTCCATAAGTGGAATGTCTTCCACTTCCGGAACTTGCCTATCAATTAAAGGCACTGACCATTTACTTTAAAAATCGGACCATCCTTAGGATCCTCTATTTCTACTACCCCATTTTCAAAAAACATTCTTCACTATAAAGGGTCCTGTCTACCTAGACCTAAGTTTTCCTATGTGTTTATGGAGTTTAGAATCATATAACAACACTCAATCATTAGGCTTAAACATTTTTCTCAAAATATTTTTATCATGAACGCTTTCCTTTTAGCCTTATAGATTCTAGAGCTCTCATAAGCATCATTTTTCAATTCTTTTAACTCGGTCAATTGCAATTTTCTTAGCTTACATGCTTCTCCCATGTCAAAATTGAAATGCTTGATGGCTCAATAGGCTCGATGCTCGAGCTCCACAGGTAAGTGGCAAGGCTTTCAAAAAACAAGCCTATAAGGTGACATACCTAAGGGAGTTTTGAAAGTTGTACGGTAGGCCCAAAGTGCATCAACTAGTCTCAAAGACCAATGTTTGCGATCCGGGTTGACCGTTTTTTCTAAAATTTGCTTAATTTCACTGTTTGCAAGTTCTACCTGTCCACTTGTCTGAGGGTGATAGGCAGTAGTGATTTTATGTACCACCCCATATTTTTTCATCAAAGCCTCAAAAAACAATTGCAAAAATGTGTGCCTCAGTCACTAATGATAGCACGTGGTGTACCAAATCGAGATAACACATTCTCTTTGAGAAATTTAATCACTGTGTTATTATCATTACTCCTGCAAGCTGTTGCCTCTATCCATTTTGATACATAATCTACTGCCACAATAATATATAGATATCCAAAGGAAGGAGGAAATGGTCCTATGAAATCAATGCCCCAACAATCAAAAAATTCAATCACTAAAATTGGGTTTAAGGGCATCATATTACGACGTGAATAACTCCTAACTTTTGACACTATTCACATGAGCGACAATAGATGTTCACATCCTTAAACAAGGTAGGCCAATAAAAGCCACATTGTAAAATTTTTGCAGAGGTTTTCTTGATTGAAAAGTGGCCCCCACAAGCTTATGAGTGACAAAATTCTAAGACACTAGTAATTTCTTCATCAGGGATGCAACGCCTTAAAATTTGGTCAAGGCAGTATTTGAAAAGAAAAAGGGTCATCCCAATAGAAATTACGTACCTCAGTCATGAACTTCCTCTTATCCTAAGCGCTCCAATCCATCAGTATCTCACCTGCAACCAAATAATTCACAATATGAGCAAACCATGGTAGAGAAGTGATAGAAAGTAAATGCTCATTGGGAAAATCATCCTTGATTGGCAAGTGGTTAGAGGTGTCCTCAAATGTGAGCCTCGAGAGATGGTTAGCCACTATGTTCTCTACTCCTTTCTTGGCTTTGATGGCGATGTCAAGTTCCTTAACAGGGCTTTTTGTCACCTCTGGTTCCTTAGGCAGCTCGGTATTACTACCATCTTGATCCTTTTCCACATCCCCCGATTTGCCCATTGTTGGGTTATGTAATGACTTACCACTTCAAGTCACAATGGCGTTCACCTTCTTCAAATTCTCTTGCGCCATGTGTTGACCATGGGGTGTGGATTGAGCTTGGGAAGGGAATCTACCTCGCTCATTCACACTCAAAGAGCTCATCAATTTGGACACTTGGCTCTTTATCTCCTTGTTTTCTTCCACAACCTGCTTAATCAAAGATTCAAACTTTTGATTAGTCTTACCTTGTGCTTCAATAAAAGTGTGCAAAGTGTCTTCTAAAGAATTCCTAGAAGATGAAGGTGTATGATATGGTCTAGGGGGCTGTACAGGTGGCGGTGCAGGTGGCTGGTTTTCAAACTTCCAGCTAAAATTGAGGTGATTGTGCCACCCTGAATTGTAAGTCTTAGAGAAGGGTGTGAAAGGCTTCTTGTACATACTTAAGGGATTACATTATTCATCATACATCCCTCTCATCTCAGCAAATGTGGGACACTCTTGGGTGAGGTGATCTACCCTGCCACACACCGAAGATGGTCTAAAAGATTCTGCATGATTAGCCAAGTGTGTTGGCTTTAAGTCCCTAGCCTTTAACACCTCTAACTCCCTAGTGAGTATCTCTACTTTAACTTTCAAGTTGTCCTCCTCCTTGAGATGGTAAATTCCACCACCATTTTGGTTCCCTGTAGGTCATGACCTATTTGTGCTCTCAAGAGCACTAGGTCTTGTCCAAGTATGAGCTTTTTTAGCAAGCTTATTGAGGTACTCTATGGCCTCATCAAGATATTTCTGCAAAAGCTCACCATTACACATCATCTCTACAAATTGGCGCTCTCTAGGTGTAGGTCCCTCATAGAAGTAACTCACTAGACGCCAACTCTCATATCCATGGTGAGGGCACATACTCAATAATTCCTTAAATCTCTCCCAAGACTGATAGAAAGTCTTACTGTCTTTTTGTGTAAAGGTGGAAATTTGTCTTTTTAAAGCATTAGTCTTACGTTGGGGAAAGTATTTAGTAAAGAAAACTTGAGTCATCTCATTCCACGATCCAATCGATTGTGGTCTTAGTAAGTATAGCCAACTTTTAGCTTTATCCTTCAAAGAGAAAGGAAAGAACTTAAGTCTCGCAATGCCATTTGTTGCATTTTGACTATGGAAAGTCGCAACTACCTCTTCAAACTCCCTAATGTGCACATATGGATTTTCATTTTCCAAACCATGAAATGTAGGGAGTAATTGTGTCACCCCGATTTTAACATCAAGTTGACAAGTATTAGGTGGAAACATGATGCATGATGGTGTGGTTGTGCGTGTAGGGTGGAGCTAATCCTGAAGGGTCCTAGTGGGTTGATCCTCGTGTTCACTCATATTTTCAGAATTTGAAGATGTCACGACCCGAAACCCACCCTGTGCGGATCTCGCATCGCGATTGCCACCCTCAGGCCCGGAGACCTTAGGGCGAAGGCTCGCAAAAGCTGCGGTATCGAATAGATGTGCGACATGTGATTGCGGAAGCGTGAAAAACTTTTTCTTTTTTTTTTATTTTTTATTTTTAAATTACGCACATCCGTTCGGTACTGCCACTCTTTACATAGCATACATGATTTAACATTCAGAGTATAACTAAAATATTACAGACTTATATTACATAACCATCTACATCAGTTACCCCGTAGGGTTGTACACATTACATCATATTATTTTAGTACAAAACACTATTAAAGCTGGTAGAGTCTTCTAACAGAAACTATCTAAGTGCTTGTCTCCAAAAGCTAGTCAAGGCACCATTTTCCATCTCAACCATCATCAGTCACCTGAAAAGGGGATCCGAACAAAGTCCGGGTAAGCTAATCTAAGCTTGTGAGCAATTCCAGTATTCGTCATGGGGTTTTCAATTAGCAGTGGTTTTTAGTACATAAGAGTTTGTAAAACGGTCACTGCCAATTGCTCGTATACTTGAACATAGAATATATTCATTGCTTAAAACAGATAGCTTTGAAACATTGAAAGTATTCAAGCTAAACTCGTACTTCGTCAAATAGAGTATATAACTTGAAACATATGCATTTCATAAAACAGATAGCTTTAAAACATTTAAAGTATTCAAGCTAAACTCGTACTTCATCAGATAAAGTATATAAACTTTAAAACACATAAATATGTATTGTGAAAATGAGGGTAAAACCTGCTTTCATTTTCAAAATCACTTTGTCATCGTTTCTCTTTAATTAGGTGGAATCTGTTTCGAACCAGACTCCCATTTTACTGTCAATACTGTCGATCTCATTTGCCTGGGGGATTAGATCCTGCTACTGGGCATTTACTGTTGAATCCCAAAGGATTTCAACCATCATAGGGGGTGGTACTTAGTACCGTTTATCTTGTAAAACATTTATCACATGACTTCTTTGATAGATACTTTCATGAGTATTTAAAACATGAAATGTATAATTTCTAGAATAGAACTTCAAATACTTGTAACAATCAAATTCAGAATATTTGACAAGATTTGTATTTTAACTTAGACATACTGAAAATGCATTTTTAAGAAAACTGTAAAGAAAACATTTACTGAGCATGTCACAATAGGTTTCATAAAGATAGAACAATTTAAAACTGAATCATGTAAATACTGAATTTGAAACTTTAAATGCTTCATATCTTTGAACTTAAAACCTTTTCAAATCCATGGAGTTAAATCTCTACTTCAAATACAGGGTTATTCACCTTGGTCCTTTAGGGTTAGTGCTAATAATGCGCTTTCCCAGTTTCTCACTTTCCTTGTAGTTCCTAAGAACAATTTATAAACATCTCATCAACTTCACATTCATTGTAATATCATCTCGATATTCCTTAACTTATGCTTAAATCGTATTAGATCCTAAAACAATTTCATAAATTCATATGTACTTATCTTAACTCGTACTTTTAACCTATGACACAATTTAATGTGATAGGAATTTAATTTATTTCAATTTATACTCTTCTGGTAGCTCCATTAACTTTAAATTAAGGTTATTTACTTCACATATTTACGTGTCGTGTCTTTTCCTAATTCATTTTCTTGTATACGTCTTAGATTAGTACTTTGGCATTACTTTAATTTATAGTCATCTGACAAATGCTATTCAATAAATTTTATGTCTTTTTATTTTAGACATTTCTTTTGATAGAATAGACTCTACCATTGAGTCCGGAACATCGAAGAAAGTCAGTTTAGGCTTTTCTAAAATTTAATTCGGACTTCTGTATGTAAAAGGGCAAAATGGTCATTTATTGTTTTACGTGTCATATTTTTTTCGTACTATGTTTCGTAATTTGGACCTCACCATTGGACTCAGAAGGTCCGAGATAGTAAGAATACACTAAAAATCTGTTTATTTTGAACAAGGGGTATTTTGGTCATTTATCCCTTTACGTGTCTTTATTTTTTGGGGCCCCGTCTCGTAAAACGGATCCTACCATTAGTCTCAGAATATCCAAAATAGTAAGGATACACTATTCATATGTTTAATTTGGACTTTATTTGGTCAAGTTTTGAATTAGGGGCATAATAGTCATTTTACTTTATTTATTATGTAACACCCCGACTTTGCGTAATTAATAATGAGTGTTAATTATTAAGTAATAACCGGCTTATAGAATGATTAGGGAATAAATTATGATCCCGACGGTCGTTATGGACCGATTAAATAATCAAATATGTCTGGGGGAAAAGGGTATGATACCCAAACCCAATTACTGGTTAAATCGATAAAATAATGCCGTTTTAACACTAACGGAACCCGAATTAGTTAACCCCGAAAATCCCGAATGATTAATAAATGACATGGAACCTCTGACACTGAAGCGAACTGAATTATGAAGCTCTCGGAAGAAACCGCATCGAAAAAGGAGCTACGGAATGAAAGTTATGTAGCAAACATTGAAAATTGAATTACTGTGCAACCAAACGTGGCCTTAACCGAAAATATAGGGAAAAATGGCCAAATAGGAGGCCAAGGGAATTGAACCCTTGACCTTTGAGTGAAAAGAAACCTCATCCAAAAAAGTTACCAACTGAGCTACTATTATCTTTGTGTCCATATGTACAACAGAAATGTATATAACACTGAATTATCCTAATCTGCCACCAAAACTGGCCAATGGCCAAGCATGCAACACCTCAGCATGCATCACCCTATGCCCCCCCTAGATCATCATGCCTATGTACCCATGATTACATCTCCTCCCAACCAAATTGCATGCAAATCCATCATGCACTTGGGGAGATGAAACACCAAAGACAAATCTGATTTATGAAAATCTTCATATATGCATGGAAGAAAATCAGATCTGTATAGAGAGCTTTGTGCACTGATCTATAGAGAGAGAGAGTCCTAGAGAGAGAGTGAGATGATGGTGTCCATGGCTTGTGTATACAACTTTGTATGCATGTATATGTGGAGCAATGGGTGTAACCATGGAGATGCCCTATGGAGGAAGAGGAGGACTGAGCATTCTGACTGAACTGAGACAACCAGTGAGGTCTTGCCTGAACCAAGCCATGAAGAGAGGAAGCCACCGAACCAAGGTAAACCAACCAAACTGCCATAATTTTTCTGTTTAAATCTGGAATTTGTTTCTGATATTTTTAAGCTATATGAACCGTATATATATGTTCCTGTGAGACCTTGGAATTGTTCTGAATCAATTGGGACTGTCGGATAGGCCTAGAAACCCAAACCGTGACCAAACCGCCATGGATGACACCTCCAAAAATCGGGCTTGATTCGACCTCCCTAAAACCAAGTTTTGATGGTTTAGAAATGATCTAGACACTGAGAGGGTCTCAAATACACCAACTCGCGACCCTAAAACCCCATACAACACCTTCAAAAAACTAGTTGCAGGTTCGGTCACAAAATACCATCTTGGATTTGAATGCTTTAAACCGATGTTTGTGAATGGGGGATGAAACTACACGTCCTAGGGATCATGTAGCAACAAACCTCAGTGAAAACAATTGAGAAATAAGGGTTTATGGTCAAGTTGCAGGTCTCTCTATTGTCTCTCCAAACCGTGGCCGTGAGCCCAAATCATGGACCTAGAGCAATGCCAAATCATCCCTTAATAACCCAGAAATGATTTAGAATAGAAAACAGAGAGTTTCAGTGAAGAGAAACTCACGAAATTAAAGATGGAATCTACAGAAGATTAGGGCAACCGAGGGTAATTGATGAAGAAGACGACCGAGTTGACTCGTTGCCTTGAGCCGAGTCAACCGGGCCAACTCGGACACGTGTTGAGCGAAGAGGGATGCCACCGAATTAATTGGAACGGCACCGTTTGATGTAACTGTTTTGTTTTAAATCCTGAATTCGGCCCATTTGGAAACAGAGTTAATAAATCCAAAATTAGGGAAAATTGATTTGGGGGTATAACCAAACCAGGGATAGGGGCCAATTGGGGTTACCAGGAATATGTTATCCCGGTTTTCTGAGGGACCCTGAACCGGTTGGCTTCTTTGAATTGTGGACCGGTTCAACAGTTTAATTCTTGAACCCTACGGTTTGAACCCTTAAATTATGAAATTATGTTTTGACCCCCAAATACTTTCTGAAATTACGGATTTGTCCCCAACTGTTTTAAAGAATTATACAGTGGCCCAAATTTCTGAGAAACTGTTCAATTAAGCCCCTGACAAATTAATTAAATAATAAAATAATTATTTTATTATTTTATTAATTAGGTAAAATTACGATTTTACCCCTGGACATTTAATATGTCAAACGGAGTCCAAATAAATTAAATAAATAGTGTATTTTCACTATTTCAAACATTCCGGACTCAATGGTACAGTCCGATTTTGGAAATACAGTACCGAAAAATACAGACCTGTAAGTGATAAATTACTGTACTGCCCCTGATGGCACCAGACCCAAATAAAAATAAAAGACAGTCTATTTTGACTATGTCGGGCGTTCTGAACTCAACGGTGAGATCCGTTTAACGAACTGAAGTCCCGAAAAATACAGACACATAAAGTGTAAATGACCATACTGCCCTTGATGCTTCCCAGGGTCAATTGAACATAACAGATAGTCCAACTTAATTATGTCGAACACTCTGGACCCAATGGTGAGGTCCATTTTATGAACTGACGTGCCGAAAAATATGACACGTGAAATTACCAAATTACCCCTGATACTGTACGAAGCCCAAATGAAGTCCGATTGGGACGAAATTGATAGCGATAGAAGCCCAGATACTGGTGAGACTGTAAACATGATTAACTAATGATTCGGAGTCAGAATCTTACAAAATGTAAAATGACCAAAATACCCCTGAGCACAGTAAGTGCAAAGTAGAGGTCAAATAAAGGTCAAACTGATCTGATAAATTATCATAGGGATAATTATGAACACTGAAGGGCTAAATAAGACTCCGGGACAGTAATGCGTAAAACGAGAAATGACCGATGTGTCTCGATGATCAAAAGCAGATACCAAACGAAGTCCAAAGGACTTAAGAATTTACATATGAGATATATGGGACATTCTGAGGACCACGACAGGGTCCGGGCCAAGAATGACAAAATTACCATTTTGCCCCTATGGTTAAAATAAGAACCTAACTGATACCGATTGGAGTCTAAAAGACGTAGAACTTTATATTTAAGATATAAAGACTATTCGGAGGGCCTTGACAGGGCCCGGGGCAAGAGTGATAAAATGACCGTTTTGCCCCTAAGGCTGAAGAAGTAACTGACTGATAACGATTGAAGTCTAAATGACTTGGGTTATAATCCTGATGACTGCTGAGCCTAATTTAAGAATAAAATAGCCCCGGATGAAACCCGATGAGAGGGCGATAGGCTACTAGGCTATCTTAGGTAAACCGATAGATACCTAAGATGACAAATGAGACCTGAATGGATGAGTTCTGATCTGTATATGATTGATGATTATTGTTCAGGTTATACATGGAGATGCCTGACGTATCTGGAGGTTATCGGATTGTTTGCGCAAGGAGATAACCGTAACAGTTTGTGAGTAACCTAGAACTTCTGACTTGGTGTATAAGTACACCGTCTAGTTACTGTATTTTGATTTACTGTACTGTTTTGTATACTGTACTGTCTGAATGCATACTTTTTATACTGCATTACACGTAACATGATTTTGTACTGTCCTGCTCTCCTGTTCATTTTGGGTCTGTCTTGTTCTGTTGTATGGTCTGTCCTGGTTTTATTCTGTACTGTTGCGTCTTGTGAGTAAACCTGACTCCTGAATTGGTGTATAAGTTTTGTCTAGATACTGTATTTTGAAGCACTGTACTGTTTTGAACGTTATACTGTTTAAAAAAAGCATATATTTAAAGTAGCATATGCCTTGTCCTCATTGATATTGTACCAGTTTGTTCCGTCCTGTTCAATTCCGATATGTCTTGTTCTGATAGATGTATTGTTCCGTTTTGTTCCGACATGTTCAGTTTCGATATGTCTTGATCTGATTGATGTATTGTTTCGTTTTGTTCCGTCCTGTTCAATTCCGATATGTCTTGTTCTGATAGATGTATTGTTCCGTTTTGTTCCGACATGTTCAGTTTCGATATGTCTTGATCTGATTGATGTATTGTTTCATTTTGTTCCGTCCTGTTCAATTCCGATATGTCTTGTTCTAATAGATGTATTGTTCCGTTTTGTTCCGACATGTTCAGTTTCGATATGTCTTGATCTGATTGATGTATTGTTTCATTTTGTTCCGTCATGTTCAGTTCCGATATGACTTGTCCTGATTGATAATGTTTCGTTTGTTTCCGTCATATTCAGTTCCGATATGACTTGTCCTGATTGATATTGTTTCGTTTTGTTCCGTCATGTTCAGTTCCGATATGACTTATCCTGATTGATATTGTTTCATTTTGTTCCGTCATGTTCAGTTCCGATATGACTTGTCCTGATTGATATTGTACCATTTTGTTCCGTCATATTCAGTTCCGATATGACTTGTCCTGATTGATATTGTTTCGTTTTGTTCCGTCATGTTCAGTTCCGATATGACTTGTCCTGATTGATATTGTTTCATTTTGTTCCGTCATGTTCAGTTCCGATATGACTTGTCCTGATTGATATTGTACCATTTTGTTCCGTCATATTCAGTTCCGATATGACTTGTCCTGATTGATATTGTTTCATTTTGTTCCGTCATGTTCAGTTCCGATATGACTTGTCCTGATTGATATTGTTTCATTTTGTTCCGTCATGTTCAGTTCCGATATGACTCGTCCTGATTGATATTGTACCGTTTTGATCCGCCATGTTCAGTTTCGATATGTCTTGTTCTGATTGATGTATTGCTCTGCTTTGTTCCGTTATGATCCGTCCTGTTATGCCTCTGTCCTTGATTATGCCTGTGACTTGAACTAGTGTTTTGTTCCGTCTGATCCTGTTATGTATCGTCCGTTAATCATCTGTCTGTCTTGATTGATATATGGTCCAGTTCCGTTATGATCTGTCCGAATTCTTTACTTGGTATATAAGTTACTGCATAGATACTGTATTTTGATGCACTGTACGGTTTTAAAAAGTTATACTGTCTGAATGCAAACTTTTATACTGTATTGTACGCGGCATGATTTTGTCCCGTCCTACTATTGTTTTGTTCGGTCTGTCTTGTTCCGTTTTATGGTCTATCTGATTTTGTTCTGCTATGATGTGTCTGACTCTGGGTACCATTCTGATTATGAGCGGTTTGGCATAAGTAGGCTTGATTACGCGCCTAACTGATATATTATTGTTATGCCCTGTTATATTCCGCCCAGTACTGATCTGTTCTAATATTGAATTAATTGCCTATACTCTCGTTGATATATTGGCATCATGCACTGTTCCGTCTGTTCTGATTTGTTGTTCCGTTTAGTTCAGTCCTGTTTTATTCTACTAAAACTGCATTTAAAGTAGATTTATAAAAATGCTATTTCAGAAACAACTGAACTACCCTTGTGCTTTGTAAACAAGAAATGGTTTTGAAACCCTTGACAGGGAACCTGTGTTACTCATTGGGCTTTTCGAAGCTCACCCCATTCCCTAACATTTTTCAGGAATGATATCTGTTGGATCTGATGGCACTGATCTGTGGAGACTAGATTACTGAGGATTGAATCTGTTTAATCAGGTGAGTGATGTAATACGACTGACTTGACTGATATGTACTAGATATAGACATGGCTCATGGATTTAAACGGTACTCTAGAGATTATAGTTCTGCTCTGTTGTTATATGTCGGATTATAGATATGCTCTGAGGTTAGAATTGTTAGCTGTTGGATTTTAGACTTGCTCTGTGTGATACATATCCTACGGTGGATACATGAGTTGCATTCCCTTGACAAAAAGTTTTTAAATTCCGCTGCATCTGACCCTACAGTCGGAGTGCAATTCACTGAAAAGTTCAGAAATTGCCTTCGGTTGGTCGCGTGGCGACTGACTGGCATCACGTCCTCGACATCCGCGTAGGGTGGGGTTCGGGATGTGACATATTAAATAATTAAATTAATTATTTAATTATTTTCCAAGGGTCAAATTGAATAAATTTTCCCCCAGTTGGGCCACCGTAGGATTTCCTAGAATTTCTGGGGTCAATCCGCAAATATAAGAAGTTTTGGTTTATTTAGTTTTAAATAATTTAGAAAACCATTGGGTTCGGTTGGGTTTTAAGTGAACCGGTCCGGTCTGATTGCAAACCAACCGGTTTAGCTGGTTTGCCATGTGTTGCTAACGTCATGATGACATCAGCCCTAATGTTTTAAATTTGAAAATAAAACGTTGCCGTTTATATAACCCGTGACCCGTTGGATCCGGATTTAACCCAGACCCATAACCGACCCATGGTCCGACCCGAACAGTGTCATCTTCCTCACGAAGTCGACACTGTTGACTGCAAAACCCTAATTTTTTTAGTTTGAATTTCGTGCCATTTTACAACTCCATTTTCTCTGTTTTCTTTTCTAATAAACTCCTAAAGTCGTAAGGCATTGTTTTGCATTGATTTAGAGGCTCGAATTAGGCTCAGTTTCTTGGTCCAAGTTTCGATAACCAGAACTGCAACTCAACGGTTCACACTCATTTCTCAATTAATTTTCATAGGGTTGGTCTTGTTTTGATCCCCTCTTCATGGGGTTTCACATTTTGACCTTTAAAACAAGTTTTGAGGTGAACTTGAGGTGTTGGGTTTAAAACCTGAAACCTGCAACTCACCATGGGAGGTCCATTTCTTGTGATTTTGTGTCACGGATATAGGTTTTTGTGATGCTTACAAGGTCTACTTTAAGTCTCTATATACCAAACATAGTTTGGTGATGGTAAAAACAGACCTGCTATAAACAAGGTCTTCAATGGCGATTTTTGTTGGGTTTGATGTTTTGAGTCGTTTTCATGGCCTAAAATCATGCTTGATGAGCTTTTAAACATATATCTAACACCATATGCATATAACAACTCAAAAACAGTTTATATTCATGCTTAACTTTTAGAGAGAGAAAGTGAAACGTTTTCATGGGTTTACCTTTTTGAGTTGGTTTTCCCTTTTCTTCTACCTCTGTATCCCTTCCTTAGCTCTTTATTTCCTTCTCCCTTTCTGAATTTTCTTTCGTACCAAGCAAGCATGCATTGCATGTCTTGCTTTAAAGAGAGATCCACCGACCTCTCTCTCTCTCTCTCTCTCTCTCTCTCTCCTTATCTCTCTCTTTCTGATTTCGTAGCCCTCCTTATCTCTCTCTTTTTGATTTCGTATCCCTACACTAGCCTTCACATCTCATCAATTTTGTTCTTCCCAATTTTTGCTTTACATTAAATTTTGATGATATTTGTATATATGTATATTAGATATATATTTACACACCAATACACATGGAGACACACACAGCCGACACACACACACACTGCACTGTTCACACACTAAGATATTTTATATCATTCATTTATATATATATATATATATAATTATTTTAATCATCTTTATATACATGTACATACATATATATATATATATATACATACATGCAAACATATTTTACTTCATATACAAATGCATAATATTTAATTTATAATTAATATAAACTTTTCTTATACTTTAATTAATTAATTATTAAATAAATTAATTATTTTGTTAATCTCGTAATATGTGCCATATGACCCGGTATCTCGGGTCGGGATATTACAGAAGAATTATCAAACAAAAAATTAGAAAAAATAGAAAAATTAGATTATGAATCTGACTCTAACACAGGCCTACAAGAAAATCAACCTAATGCATCCCTATACCTATTATGCATGCAAGATAACAATTAAAAAAATACAAAAAGAAAAATAAAATAAAATAATAATGCAGCAAGTAAAAAGAAAAGGGAATGAAGTTACCGCCTTTACAAACTGCTGAAAAGAAAAACTATCTAATGATTCTTCTACAGTCTCCCCGGCAACGACGCCAAAATTTGATTACGCCCAAAGAATAACGCGGTAGTTGTAATGCAGCTTTGGGGTGTCGATTCCATAGGGAGACAAATTAAAAGAATAACAAACAGAATAAAGAAGCTGAAGAAAATATTAAATGATTAATGAGAAAATAAAAAGTGATTTAAAATGAAAATTAAAATTAAACAGAGTGATTAACGGAAAAAGTATTCAAATTAACGAACAATAGAGTTCGAAAATCCCTTGCATATATCCAGTATTTTAATTATTTTTAATTCACTGATAACTTAATTGAGAATTTACTTCCAAAAATCCCAATCGGAAGGTATAAAATTAAAAACCAAAGTTAAACCAAATGTAACCTTTTGAAAAATCATTCATCATTTTTAAATCACGCAAATTGTTATCCACATTGAGAAAACCCAACGACGACAATATACCCAGGGAGCAATATTGCAGCAAAGAATTAAATTAATATAAATCATCAATTGATCCAAACATAATCAAAGAACTAATCCATTCAATAGAAAAAGCATGACTAAATCTATAAACGGAATAAACTCTGTGATTATTCGGAGAAGAAAATACCAACAATAAATTGAGAATGATAAAACCAAAAAATTTTAATAAATGATAATCTGGTACATGAATCAAAAATAAATTAAAAATATCATCTAGTGTGCAAGTTCATCCCTAACTCTACTTGAAAATTTTGTTACCCATGCAAATAATGAACAACATAAATCTCAAGGAAAATTATTGTGCCATGAAGTAGCTGTGGCTTTTTTTTTTTTTTTTCTGTTCTGATTCAACGCCTGCACCCTACTGCCACTATTTCCTGTTCTCCCCTTTTCATTCTCTCTCTTCTTTTTTTTTTTTTTTTTTCCAGTCGTTTGGACCACTTCTTTAAAACAACGCTTGGACCCATCCCTTTTAATTCAGCCTCACGCCCAAGCCCATTCCAGCAGCCGCATGCCTCCAAGCCTAGCCGTTTCCTCATTTTCTTTCCCAGCCCTTAAGCCTTCTTTTTCTTTTCTTTTTTTTCTTTCTATTCAGCCGGGCCCACCTTGTTTGACTTTTCTTTACCTTTCTTTCTTTTCTCTCTCTTTTTTTTTTTTTTTTTCTATTCTGCTTGTTGGCCTTGTGCCCTGCTTCTTTTTCCAATACACCACACCCCTCGCTCTTGATTTAGCTGCCTGGACCCCACGCTTCTGCTTCCAATTCTTTTTTTTTTTCTTTCCTTGTAGTTGCAACCTTTAGGTTTCTTTTTCTATCAAATAACGATTGAATCTTAACTTGGGCTCTTAATGAAAGTTGTAGCCCTGGATGTGTAAATAAATTTAGGCTTTTGAATCACCTGATTTGGACTTCGAAAACTCAAATTATGACCCACTGAATTTTACTGGTTTGGATAGGAATCCAACTCCAATTAGGATTCGGATCAGCTTTCCAGGCCTGACTTTGAAACAATGTTTGGGAGCCCAAACGAACTCAGATGTTTGTAACCAGCCCTTTCTGAAAATCTTTAAAACGTCCTCTAAAGACTTCATGAAGACCACTTTCTCATTCTGAAACTCTAACGCCATTCAAACCTCAATTGAAGCTCCATGGATCGAATCTGCCTAAAAGTTGAAAATTGCACAATATACTTCATATCTCTTCTTTTACCTTCAATGCTTCCCTAATTCAATAAATATATTAATCAGCTCACTTAAATAGAAAATATGTTATAAAACTAAATATAAAGGAATTAAAATATTAAATATTATGCTCTAATAATATGGTCATATTTTAACATTTTAATCTAATAATAGGGTATTTAGAGTGCACTTTCGCACACTCATCAATACTTAATACCCGAGGTGCCGTTCATGGGCTACTAACCCGTTAGGACTAAGGCAACCTCCTGAGCGAGTTTATGGCTCGCAGCGAAAGAAAAACTCTGTCCTAAACACAAAAATCTAGGTAATAAGGATGAACACAATTCATCTATGAATATTTCATTTGACCTCATTATAGCTCGTATGGTCCTCTTAAGGTACCATATTATTCCATACTATATCAATATATCTCTTTGTGCACCATGCAATGGATCAAGTCCATATGCATAATCAGAAGATTCATTTAACATTTCAAGGAATAGAATAGTAGAGCCTTGTTATAATCGCATCTATAGTACACATGTAATAGGCATAACAAGACATCAACAAGAGTTAAGTTACAAGGATCCCATAATAAGAATACGGTAATAGTTGATCAATGTGTAACTGTAAGAAAATACTACTTAAGTTCTATGTATATAAGTATCGGTTATCTTATGAATTCATATTTTAACTCCTGGGGCCACCCTCAATACTTAAGTTTCATGTTAATTACATAAGTTCTCTAGATTTAATCACACTAGAGGCTATACATAGGATATCTTGCCCAAATGGATGTTTAAAATGAGTTATTGGACCTCAAAAATTAGAAGGAGGTCCTATCTCGAAGGTCCCTAAAGGGTGTTTTGTAATTTTACAAACACTAGTTTCACGTCTATCAAGACACCATCTCACAAAATGGACCTTGGAAGTAGATCTAATAGGTTTAAAAACCTTAAGGTAGAACTATAAGGTGACAATTTACAATCCTTAGGGATTGAGCTTATGAGATATTTAACACATATCATGTAACATCCTGACCCAATAAATTGGGTAATTTAATGCAATGTACCGAAGGCAACCTTAATGGCAAACCTTTTAAGGCTAGTTGTGTAGAATTATGAACTAAGATTAGACAACCTAATCTTAATTACACGTAAAACTAACCTAACCTGGGTTAGTAAAAGGAGGTGACCAAATGCACCGCTAACCTAAAAAGGGGAAAACTATACATCAAATACTAAATAATTACTAAATATAATAAGAAGAATGCAAGAAAATATATGCCAATTCATATATATATGTGGCCGAAACATCACGGGCACGACGGATGTAGTACATAGACATATATAAAAATGAATGAAAGTATATATAAATGTATAAATATATATATATGTATATAAGTGAGAAATCAGTACACGTGTGAGTGTGTATGGGGTTAGGTGTAACAATGTGAGTAAGTAGTGCGTATGTGTATGTGTGAGTGGTAGAAGTGGGCTGCCATTGTGGCTGAATGGCGTGAAAGGGAAAGAAAGCAAGGCACTGCAGCAGCTGCGATTGCCCTCCATGGAAAATGGATGCCATTGGATGGGATTAAGGTAGAGAGAGAAAGAGAGAGAAGGTGAGAGAGAGGTGGTGCAAAAAGTGTTGTCACGCCCCAAATTTTCACAAACCCGGGGAGTGAGTGAAATAAACAAAAAGGGAATAATAAAGGACAATTACATACATTTCAACACTAACCCTATTCATGTTCTGATACTAATCCATAAAGCCTTGCCCGTTGTTTCATAACATACAAATAAACATGTATATTTTAGGGCTTATGTTCTGGTACAACATCAAAATATGCCCCAAGGGCCAAAATCTTCCATGATCCACATCTTTTCTACTCTCCAAGACTTTCTCAAGTCTCAAGTATCAGGAACATCATTTGTAATATGATATCTCATGAATGGGTCAGCTCAACTGCTGGTATGACATAATGCTAATGCAAGAAGCAAGATTAAGGCATGGCATGTGCAAAGTGTACATTTATAATCTAGATGCTTTCCAGTTCATTAATACGATGCAATGAAAATATGCATGACACACCCATGCACTCCATGCCACATCCATGTCTCGTTTACGGACCGTATCTAATGGATCTAAGTACCAACACCCGTCACGGGCCTCCCCCCGTTGGATCTGGGTACTAATGCAATGGCCAATTTTGAGTTTTTCACCACAGGATCTACACCTTCATAATGCATAGCACCAAGTGCTCAACCCACACTACCCTTAGTAATCAAGGAAGAAATAGTAAAAATCGAAATCGCAATCGGGGTTGCAACTATAACCTACCTAATCCACGCAGTTTTGGCTCACATCTAGGTTCTACTAGTCCTGTTTGTCAACTTTGCCATGGTTTGGTTATCTTGCTCTTTAGTGTCCTCGTTGGTGAGCTCGGCCGAATGTTGATTCCTTGCATACTGCTTTTGTTGGTCTTCAATTGGCTCAACAACCTCCTTCATCACCCTATCCTTCTCAGGCGTCTCAGTAGCATCTCTCCCCACCATCCATTTTTCTGCCTCCTTTCCATTTTCAACCGGCCTCTACTCATGATCCTAATTGGTATCTCGACATTGGTGCCACCCATCACATGACTGGCAATTCCCGTCCCTTGCAAAATTATATCCCGTATTCTGGCGCTAACTTGGTATTTCTTGATAATGGTGATCATTTCCCTATCACTCATACTCGTAACGTATCTCTTTTTTTTGGTTCCTCATCTTTTCAACATGCTTAAGAACAATATATATATATATAATTCTATTTTTTTATAGGAAAAATTATTTTGTATATTAAATGATGTGGCAATAATTTATTAATTGTGATATACCATAAACAGACACACCAATCTGTTTGAGACACGTGTGCCTATCAGATTAACAAATCTCGATCCTACAGAGCTCATATATTTCGGTCATACAGAACAGCTATAAGCCTTCGGGGTATTCTCATATATGTCTATCATATAGAGCAGCCATAAGCCTTCGGGGCATTCTTATTTATATATCATTCAGAACCGATGAACTCGGTCATACAGTACAGATGAAGCATTCAGGATATTCTCATGTACATCGTCCAGACCTCCTGTTCTGGACAGTATTTATTCGACACTGCATATATGGTTTCCTTAGCAGCCGTTAAGCGGGGAATAAGGAAACAGCCTTCAAACACGGAAACTACTATCTATGGTTATCTCCATCTACGATTCAATGCTCCACAAGGTAACTGCAAATCTCTGATGATCAAATCCCGATATTCGTGGCGGCAAAACCTAATCAGAATTAGGAGAACCACGGCTTATATATTAAACCCTAGAGGTACGCTTTGGATTCTTATGCTCATTCTTTGACTTTCAATACAGTCTTTCAATTCCCTTACTTACTTAAGCATCGGAGCGGCTACCGCCAGAGCCAATCCGGTGGTCCTCTGATCATCTTTCTGAGTGTTCTACAGGTCACGGAGCCCTCACGTGTTGCGAGTCAAAAAGTGCAGCATCAGTTTGGCGCCGTCTATGGGAACGACTAATCTCTACATGCTTTATTCATAAACTCATCTTTTTCCCCATCGAAAAACCATGGCACCAAATCTCCGACCCCGACAGTATACTCAGAGTTCGCAAAACGCTCAGCGTCAGCCGCCTGCTCCACGCACAAGGGGACCAGCGGCCAACCCTATGCGACAAGAGATCGAAGCAATAAAACGACACAATGAACTGGTGCAGGAGCAGTTGCTAGCCATTACTAGAACGCTGGCAACGCTCACGCAGAACCAAGTGGCGGCTTCTCCTAGCCCGCCGGTCAACTTCGTTGCAGGAACGCAACCCCCGGTTGCCACGGGGAATGAAGAACTTCGTGGGCAGGCCCCCGCTAACCAGCCTGGGCACCCCTCAGGCGTTGCTCACGCTGGCCGAGATCCACAGCCATCAACAGTCCCTGGCTGGGGAACATCCGCTTTTGTCCCCGACGTGCATTATCGGAGCACTACTCGAGCCCCAACTCCTAGGGTTTCGGGAGCACCCCCGGCACCACAGGAACCTTATCATGAAGCGCCAGTCCCACCGGTTCGGATTCCTCCTCCATCCGAAGGGCGCACTCCACCCTACTACCCTGAAGCCGAGGCTGTCAGGCAGGGTTCACAAGATGTCAGACTCAGAGACCCGCGAAGGGTAGAGGAGATTGCCGAGTCTATGGACCGGACAATCGGCTTAAGAGGACCTCAGAACCCTCCAGAGCAAGACGAACTGGCCAGGCTACTCGGAAGACTAGCCACTCCGTTCACCCACGCCATCATGTCCGAAGAGAGGCCTAGAAAGTTCGTGGTGCCCAAATTCACTCTCTACGACGGATCTGGAGATCCAGGGGATCACCTATCTCATTATCAGCATACGATGGCCCTTCACGGAGCCTCAGATGCTTTCATGTGCCGAACGTTCATCACCAGCTTGAAGGGAACAGCTCTGAAGTGGTTCCACAACCTCCCTCCGAACTCCGTTGCCAGCTTTTACGAGCTCGGTAGACAGTTCTTGGATAGATTTATGACCAGCAGGAGGCTCAGAAGGGGGCCAGAATTCCTGCTGAATGTTAAGCAGACTAGGGAGGAATCCCTCCGGGCCTACATTGCCCGCTTCAACACCGAGCTCACTGAGATCACGGATTGCAGCCCGAAATTCCTTGTTGCGGCCCTTACTGCCGGGCTTGCCCAAGGTGGCTTCAGAGATTCCTTGACAAAGAGCCCCCCGGCCGATATGGCAGCATTGATGGATCGGGCCAAAAAATACATCAACCTGGAAGAACCCAACCGCTCAGCCCAGAAGGGCAAGGATCAGACCCAGAGGGATAATCCGAAGCGGGAGGACCATAAGAAGGAGGATCACAGAAAAGACTCCAACAAAAAGAGGGTCAGAAGCCCAGAGAAGAAAACAGCTCCCAGAGCTGTGTACAACTCCGCACCAAGGGAGTTCACCAACTTCACGCCTTTGAACACCACTCCGAACCAGGTACTCCGGCAGATCCGAGATCGGGAGAACCTGAGGTGGCCAGAGCCGATCAAAGGAGATCCCAACCTGCGGGACCAAAGTAAGTATTGCAATTTCCATAAAGATCATGGGCATACTACTAACACTTGCAGGACCCTCCGATATGAGATAGAACAGCTCATAAAGAAGGGACGTCTTCGGGAGTTCATCAAACAAGACGGAAGGCAGAACCCCCAAGAAGACAAGCCTCAGCAGCGGCCAGATCAGAGGCCCGAACAGAGGCAAGAGCAGCGGGAAGGACGAAACGAGCCTCAGAGGCAGAACAACCATGTTATCTACGTCCTCCATGCTGACTCCCCTGTTACAGGAATGTCCAATAGGGCAAGAAAAAGATATGCTCGGGAGGCCAGAACCGCCCCAAACATCTTGCAGGTCTCCAACGTCGAAAAGAGGCTCAAGCCAGGGCCAGAGATCCAGTTCACCGAGCAAGATCTAGCAGGGGTACACTGCCCTCACAGTGATGCCCTTGTTATCACCCTCAGAATCGCCAACTTCGAAACTAGAAGAGTCCTAGTCGACACTGGCAGCTCAGTCAACATTCTATTCTATGAACCGCTTAAGCGGATGGGCATAGACCAGGACAGCGTCAAGCCCACCACTGCCGTAATGGCAGCTTTTGATGGCAACCTCAGCACCCCCCTGGGGAGAGTTGACCTTCCTACCACTATTGGGGAAGGTGAAGGGCAGAAGACCACCATCTCTGAATACATGGTGTTGAACATGAAGTCTCCATACAACGTCATCATCGGGAGACCCTGGTTACACCAGATAGGGGCGGTCACTTCGACCCTTCATCAGTGTCTGAAGTACGTCCACAATCAGAGCGTGCACTCGGTCCGAGGATGTCAACCAACCTCACGAGAATGTCACGCTATTGCCCTCAAGGAGACAGCTCCAAAATAGCAATTATAGTACACTCGGGACTGTGCAGATCCGGTTTTCACTCACACTCCCGAGGTGGAAGATTGCCCATCCGGCGTTGAAGAGCCCCTGAGCCCAAGGGGACGTGACAGCCGAGCCGAGCCTGTTGGCGAGCCCATCAAGATACTGGTCAGTTCAGAAGCAGAGGGGCGTTATTTGTACATCGGCCCAGACCTTACGCCCGCTGAGCAGGAAAAGATAGTCAGGTTTCTGAAGAACAACCTCTCTATCTTTGCTTGAGAAACCAGGGACATGGAGGGAATAGATCCTAATCTGATAACTCACAAACTGATGGTAGATCCAGATCACCCCCCAGTCAGACAGAAGAGAAGACCGATCGCTCCCGAACGGCATCGGGTTATAGACGAAGAAGTCCAGAGGCTGCTGGACGCCAGGATGATACGGGAAGTTTTCTATCCCGAGTGGCTAGCCAACACTGTGCTCGTCAAGAAGAAGAACGGCAAGTGGAGAGTCTGTGTTGATTATACAGACCTCAATAAAGTATGCCCCAAGGACAGCTTTCCACTGCCGAGAATAGATCAACTGGTTGACGCCACTGCAGGGCATGAGCTTATGAGTTTCATGGACGCCTACTCTGGATACAACCAGATCCAGATGTACCCTCCAGATCAGGAAAAGACTGCCTTCATAACCGAAAGAGGACTCTACTGCTACAGAGTGATGCCTTTCGGTTTGAAGAATGCTGGAGCCACTTACCAACGGTTGGTGAACAAGATGTTCAGCCCACTGCTTGGCAGCACCATGGAGGTATACATCGACGACATGCTGGTAAAGAGCCTCCAGAAAGGCAGCCACCTCCAGCACTTAGCCCAGACCTTCGATATCCTCAGACAGCACAAGATGAAGCTCAACCCCTCGAAATGTACCTTCGGAGTTACGAAGGGAAAATTCTTGGGGTACATCGTCTCTCAAAGAGGTATCGAAGCAGATCCCACTCAGATCCAAGCCCTGATTGGACTGAAGTCGCCAAAGACCAGAAAGGAGATTCAGGCACTGAACGGCAGAGTCGCCGCATTGAGCAGATTTATATCCAAGTCCACCGATCGCTGCCTACCTTTCTTTAAAGCTCTAAAGGGCAGCAAGGCTTTGCAATGGACAGAAGAATGCGAGCATTCCTTCCAAGAACTAAAGGAGTACCTAGCCTCTCCAGAGCTCCTGTCAAAACCTGTACAAGGAGAAAAGCTGCTCCTGTACCTAGCAGTCTCTGAGAACGCGGTCAGTTTCGCACTAATCAGACAGGACAAAGGAGTACAGAGGCCTATATTCTACGTCAGTAGGGCACTACTTGACATGGAGAAAAGATACCCAGAAGTAGAGAAGCTGGCCTATGCCTTGGTCATATCAGCCCGGAAGCTTCGACCTTACTTCCAGGCCCATCCAATTGAGATTCCAACTGCCTATCCTCTAAAGTCAATACTGAGGAAACCCGAGGTATCGGGAAGATTGGTCAAGTGGTCTGTGGAGCTAGGGGAGTTTGACATAGCATATGTACCCCGAAACTCCATTAAAGGGCAGGCCTTAGCTGACTTTGTAGCCGAGTTCACCCCGGCACTGCAGAACGAAGCACAAATCGCCGAAACTACAGGAACCTGGCTGTTGTATATTGATGGATCGTCAACCGATCAAGGATCAGGGGTAGGACTGGTACTACAGTCCCCTGATGGACTTACATCGGAAAAAGCAGTCAGCCTGGGATTTAGAGCTTCTAATAATGAAGCTGAATATGAGGCCCTAATCTTAGGGATGAAGCTTGCCCTGGAATGCGAGGCTCAGAACCTCGATGTCTTCTCTGACTCCCAACTGGTAGTAAGCCAAGTTTTGGGAGAGTTTGCCATTAAGGATGACAGGATGCTTCGGTACTCCGAACTGGTGAACCATTTAAAGCATTCTTTCCAGACTTTCACTATCCAGAAGATTGAGAGAAGTCAGAACTGCAGAGCAGATGCTCTGGCTAACATGGCCTCCCGCCTCAAGTCTGAAACAGACTCCACCGTTAAAATCTCTTTTCAGCCAGGATCCAGCATTGAGGAAGCATCAGTTGCTCAAATTGATGAACAGACCCAGAGCTGGATGACCCCAATCCTCCAGTATCTAAGATCCGGGCTCCTCCCAGAGGATAAAAGCAAAGCCAGGAGAATCTGAATCAGAGCGGCTCGGTACCTGATCCTGAACGACAAACTTTACAGGAGGTCATATTCTCAACCTCTGTTAAAGTGTTTGGCTCCAAACGAGTCACAATATGTTTTGGCTGAAATTCACGAGGGGATTTGCGGGAATCACAATGGGGGCAGAACTATAGCCCACCGAGCTCTATCACAGGGCTACTACTGGCCCGGCATGCTGAAACAGGCTAAAGAATATGTTCGGAAGTGTGACAAATGTCAGAGATTCTCCTCGTACCAACACCAGCCTCAGCACGAGCTCATCCCGATTCCTAGTCCTTGGCCCTTTGCTCAATGGGGAATGGACATTGTGGGCCCGTTACCACGATCACCTCCAAACAGGAAGTACCTCTTGGTGGCTATCGACTACTTCTCTAAATGGGCCGAAGCCGAGCCTTTAACGCATATTACAGAAAAGGAAGTCGAAAGCTTCACCTGGAAGAACATTGTCTGCAGGTTTGGCATACCACGTGTAATTATCTCGGATAATAGGACACAATTTACTGGTAAAGGCTTCAAGGCATTCTGCAAAAATCTCAACATCAGGCAGCACTTTGCCTCTCCAGGCCATCCACAAGCAAATGGGCAGGCAGAGGTCACCAACCGAACAATCCTTGATGGGTTAAAGAAAAGGTTGGAACAAGCCAAAGGGAAGTGGGCAGAAGAGCTCCCAGGAGTCCTTTGGGCCTACCGTACAACCAGAAGAACTCCCACCTCTGAAACACCCTTCTCATTAGCCTATGGGACAGAAGCAGTAATTCCGGTTGAAATCGGTATGCCAACTCTGAGGACTGAGGCCTTTGAGCAAGAATCCAATGATCAGCAGCTGATGGAGAACTTGGATTTGCTCGAAGAGAGAAGGGATCAGGCCAGCATCAGGATGGAAGCCTACCAACAAAGAATGGTCAATAAATCCAAGATAGGACTCAAGACAGTCAGCTTTCAAGTTGGAGACTTCGTCTTAAGAAGAGTCTTTCAGAACACCAAGGATCCCACCATGGGAAAGTTGTCACCAAATTGGGAAGGCCCCTACAAGGTAACGAAGGTCGTTCGACCTACCACTTACTGGCTTGAAGACACGACTGGGAAACCTGTTCCTAGGCCATGGAACGTAGAACACTTGCGGAAGTATTATCAATGAAGACTTTTTTCCTTTTACTTCCTTAAAACTGTTCATCTATTAATGCACAGGCCTTCAGAGCCTGGTCCATCTATTAATGCACAAGTCTTATGACTTGGTCCATCTATTAATGCACAGGCCTTCAGAGCCTGGTCCATCTATTAATGCACAAGTCTTATGACTTGGTCCATCTATTAATGTACAGGCCTTCAGAGCCTGGTCCATCTATTAATGCACAGGCCTTCAGAGCCTGGTCCATCTATTAATGCACAAGTCTTATGACTTGGTCCATCTATTAATGTACAGGCCTTCAGAGCCTGGTCCATCTATTAATGCACAGGCCTTCAGAGCCTGGTCCATCTATTAATGCACAGGCCTTCAGAGCCTGGTCCATCTATTAATGCACAAGTCTTATGACTTGGTCCATCTATTAATGCACAGGCCTTCAGAGCCTGGTCCATCTATTAATGCACAAGTCTTATGACTTGGTCCATCTATTAATGCACAGGCCTTCAGAGCCTGGTCCATCTATTAATATACAGGTCTTCAGAGCCTGGTCCATCTATTAATGCACAAGTCTTATGACTTGGTCCATCTATTAATGCACAGGCCTTCAGAGCCTGGTCCATCTATTAATGTACAGGCCTTCAGAGCCTGGTCCATCTATTAATGCACAAGTCTTATGACTTGGTCCATCTATTAATGCACAGGCCTTCAGAGCCTGGTCCATCTTCAACTAGCGGATTTTGTGATCCAGTCTATCCAAAGGCAGAAGTTCCGAGCATCTGTCAACTAAAGTTTCCTAGAACGGAATACCTCTGATCTGACACTTACATTATTTGACTTATCTGTCAAACAAACCAGCACCATGGTTTCAACCAAAGGTGAAGTACTCCGATTCTGGCATTTTTCTAAGTTTTTGATTTATTTTCAGAACAATCGGCAATGCATTAGAAGGTGCTTAAGTTTCAAAAGAGCACATTCACAGAAAATATCAGATCTGAGAAGAAGAAATTCAACTTTATTGATAACTCAAAAGATTTACATCAGTACCAAGACACTACTACAGCAGCTATTACAGAAGCTATTACAGAAGCTATTACAGAAGCTACGCTTGGCAACATAATGGCTCTTCTCCTGGGATGATAAAGGGGCACAAGATCCAAAACCTTCAAAACCGCCTTCATCGGCTCCATTTGAAAGGAAGGAACCCTGAACCCCAGTCTGCATCAAGTAGTGCCCAGGCCATTTCATCATCACTATCACTGGTCCCATGACCAACCGATGATGAGGGCTCTGAGCCTCAGAAGACTTTTCGTTCTCCACCTTTGTAATCGGCATAACGCCCCAGCCAATTGAAGCAAGGGTTCCTGCCAAGTCATAAAGGGGAGGAGGCGGCCCCCGTTCATCTCCCTTAAAGCAGTTGTCACTGCCAAGTTATAAGCGGGAGGAGGCAACCCACCTTCAATCTTCTTCTTCACACCATCTGTTTCACCCCAGCCACTTGGAGCAAGGGTCTCTAACAGGGCGTAAGGAAGAGGAGGCAACTCACCTTCGTCTTCATCACCAACGCTCCAGGCCTCGGTTGAATCAGGGAAGGACCACCACCAGTCGGAGAAATCTCGACTAGATATCGGAGGAAACAAGAAGACTTGTGCCTCCTTCAATCCTTCCTTGGAGACTGAAAATAGGGGAGGGTTAACTTTTGGCCACAGTTCAGTTATTCCCAACTCAGGCAAGGAATCATCCATCATCTCCGAACGAGTGGAAGAACTCCGGCAGCATATAAAAACCTCTCTTACAAACAATTCGGGGAGCAGAAAGGTTGAGCACAACCATATGCCCTCGTTTCCATATATATAGACACTGGAAGACCAAAGGCCACCCAGTTAAACCGTCACAACGGTTAAGCGAAGTGCTAGCTTCGAAATCCCAAACGGCGAAGGTGCAATAAATGGAGTATTAAACCACCTTCTCGGGAGAAACAAAAGGCAGGGCCATACACGTAATACACAGGCTTTTAATCTTTCCCATGTATGTGACGTGACGGTTTCTCCATGTCATTAACACTTACAGGACCACGTGTACAACAGAGGTCCATCAACTATGACGTTTCTTGATTTCTAACAGATCTGGAGACAGAAGATCTGATCAACCAAACTACAACCGCAAAGATATCCACTTATTATTATGTCCCCGAATTCAGAATGGACAGCTTTGAAATACTTCAAAAAAGAAGTCTCCAATTATTGACCTAAGGCAAGTGAAGAAGCTCAGAACGCAGCTGCCTACAGAGGAAAATCTGATCTGGTATACACTAAACTCCAGAGCAGTGCTACTTGCAACGATTATTACCATCAACTACATGTTAAGGCACTACAGAGCCACATAACTCAAAGATATGCACAAATGCTACAGAGCAATATAACCAAAGAGGCGAGCATTAGTCAAAAGATTGTTCCATTAACAAATGTATGTTCCAAATACATTGAAAGATAACAAAATATTCGTCCCAAGCCTAGTCAGCAGGAACAGGATCAGCAACCGAAGAAGGATCGGTAGGAGCAGTATCAGCCACTTCAGTCGGTACAACCTCTTCCGTGGGATCGGCAGGGAGGACATCAGCCACTTCACCCTGGATGACAACCTCTGAGGGTTCAGATCCAGGCGGCACAATGGAGGAAACGTCTAGGTCAGGAAACTTGGCAAGAAGCCGAGAGCGGAAGTTATTAAACCCAAACGTGATCAAACGATGGGCCATTCCTTCCAGCTTCGACCTCATCTCTTCCTCATTGTCCACCAATGCCTGCTCCACGGCTTCATTGAGCTGTCTACGGTGCTGATACCGCAAGCCATTCAGCTCCACCTGCAACCTCCTTGCCCGCTCAACGGCAAGGTTCCTCTCCGACTCCATCACTATCAAGGAGTTCTGACACTCCTTCAACTTCTCCGCAGAATCGTGAGCCTCCGACCGAGCAGTACCCAACTGGAGTCCCAGTTCGTCCAGATTGGCCCTAAGTTGGTCGAGCTCCTCCACAGATGGAGAAACCTCCACCAAAGCAGAAAGGGTATGCAAGGTCTGCATAACACAAAGAAAACGACTCAAACACCAGTAGAAACGCTTAAAGGTAAGGAAAATATGGTCCTAACGAGCTCACCTTAACCTGAAGAGCGGTCAAGTCAGCAAGCAGCTTCCCAGACGCCTGAGGCTTAATTTTAACTGAGCCTTTGGCCCAGAACTCACTCAGAATCTTCTTGGCTCCCTGACCAACAACGTCAGGAGCCACCGATGATAATGCCTCCTTACCCGCTCGACGAGACGGGATTGGAGGAACCACCGTGATAGGGACGGGAGCCTCTTCCTCCCTCTCAGCAGGCCTGGGAGAGGATGAAATCAGCCTCCGCTTCTTCGGAACGGGAGGGACCACTGGAGAAGAAGCCTCCCCCACCGCAGGCGGTGATGGCCCGGACTCCCACTGAGCCATCACATTATCAGCTATCTCCTCGACACTACCCCTGGCAGCCATTAATTTATCAGGGTTGACAATGGAAGAATGATCCCTAATGTTGGGCTTCAAAAGCTTCTTATACTGCTTCTGAATCGCGGGAGAGAAATCTGGTCTCTTCCACGCACTCTTAACTGCAAAGCAAACACAGAAATTGATCAGTTCGACAAATTGGCAAACAAAACGGAGTCAACGCAGCCACGGAAAAGTTAAGCCTCACCCCTTCGCCCAGTGGTTCGAGGGAATGTGGAAGGTTGACCCTCGAAGTTCTTGAATTCCCATCCTCCTTTAATAAAGAAGTACCATTTCTTCCAGGTCTTGTTGGAGGAGGGCACAGAAGTAAGGGGTCTGAACCCACTATCAAAAGACATGTAATAAAGGCCTTCCGCCTTTTGAAGTTTTAGATCCATATTGCTACGGATCAGGTCAAGGGACACCTCGACATTATTCATATGCCCTAATACGATAAAGCTCAACAGATGTCTCCAACTGTTAAGGTTCAGGTCTGCGGGGCACAGATCAAACCAACAAAAGAATTGTTTTATTATATCAGGAAGGGGAGTGTAAGACCCAGTTCAAACCAGGCCAGATAGGCACAGATTTCTCCATCTCTAACATCGCCCGGGCGATCTTGAGAATCTGGGACCCTGAAAGCGACATTTTTGGGAAGTTTGAACTTCGCCCATAACTCCTTCAGCATACTTTCAGTAATTACACTCTCACCCTCTTCTCTGCGACCAGACCGACCAGAGGTCTCGCCAGCCCTGTTCGGGGGATCATCAAAAGCATCGACAATCCTGACCCCCGGACTAGAGGGAGGAACTACCATTCTATTTTCGTCAACATTCACTAATTGCATTTGAGGATCAATCTCAGAAAGACTTCTCAAACCAGAGTGTGATTCTAAGCCAGACATGGCGAACAAGAGAAAAAGATGAAACAAACAAGAAGGAATGAAGAAGGGGACTAAAAGTCGAACCTGAGATCAAGAAAGGGTTATGAACACCGGAGATCCTCCAAAACTCCAAGATATGTCAAATGGCGGTCTGGTACTGTAGAAGTAAATGCAGAAGAAAGGTATGAAAGACCTTTCCTTCTCTCTATATACGCATTCGAAATATGAGCCTTCCAAGACGAGCCGACACAACGGTTGAAAGTAATGATGAGTTCTCGAGTATCGGCTGCGCAATAAATGACGCGTTAAACCGGCGTCTTGAGAAATGGGAAGGCAAAACGTATGACTCTTCACAAAACCCTCAGCCCTAGTTAAAACCCTAGCTTTTGACAAGGGCTCGGGGGGGAGTAGCTGATATACCATAAACAGACACACCAATCAGTTTGAGACACGTGTGCCTATCAGATTAACAAATCTCGATCCTACAGAGCTCATATATTTCGGTCATACAGAACAGCTATAAGCCTTCGGGGTATTCTCATATATGTCTATCATACAGAGCAGCCATAAGCCTTCGGGGCATTCTTATTTATATATCATTCAGAACCGATGAACTCGGTCATACAGTACAGATGAAGCATTCAGGATATTCTCATGTACATCGTCCAGACCTCCTGTTCTGGACAGTATTTATTCGACACTGCATATATGGTTTCCTTAACAGCCGTTAAGCGGGGAATAAGGAAACAGCCTTCAAACACGGAAACTACTATCTATGGTTATCTCCATCTACGATTCAATGCTCCACAAGGTAACTGCAAATCTCTGATGATCAAATCCCGATATTCGTGGCGGCAAAACCTAATCAGAATTAGGAGAACCAAGGCTTATATATTAAACCCTAGAGGTACGCTTTGGATTCTTATGCTCATTCTTTGACTTTCAATACAGTCTTTCAATTCCCTTACTTACTTAAGCATCGGAGCGGCTACCGCCGGAGCCAATCCGGTGGTCCTCTGATCATCTTTCTGAGTGTTCTACAGGTCACGGAGCCCTCACGTGTTGCAAGTCAAAAAGTGCAGCATCAAATTGTGTATCAAGTCATGTAATTGTTTTATTATTTGAAATTTATAATATGAATTTTTATTACGATAATGCTATATAGATTTTTTTTTGAAAGGAAATAAGCCACTTATATATTAAAATGAGCAGCATTTTAATGCTTATAAAAATATGTTCACTTTGTACAAGTGAGTTTCATAAATATAGGTCCCATGCCATTTACAAAAGATCGGTACAAGATGGACATATTTTGATAAAAAAAAAAAATATTATTATATTAAAATCAGCAAAATGGAGTCAAAATGGGATGAATAAAATAACAAAATTCAAAGGATAAAGGAGATGAAAAGGTAGAAATGGACAAAACAACACATGTGGACTAAAGTCTCACTACAATTCATCAATACCTAATTAATATGATGAAGTATTCTAAAGGGATAACGTTAAACGGCCAAATGGCAAAGTTGTAAGAGAGAAGTCATTCATATGATGTGATATTGATGAGGTTGAGTTTTATTGTGACTCATTCATTATATGATTTAATATATTGTTAATATTATTATAAATTTTGTTATATTTTATTAATTATATAATTTAAAGTGTTGTTAATATTACTGTGACACATTATTTAAAGTGAAAAATTTAAGATACATATTTGAGAAGTATAATATTTTTTTTCAATTTAATCAAAATAATTTTTTTATTTTTTTAGACTAAATTATATTAATCTCTCTTAAAATTTATGATAATTGTTATTATTTTTCATAAGATTTTTGAAATTACACTCACTTTTTTTATTTTATAAGAGTAGTTGATAGGCCAATTGCATTAATTTGAAATATATATATATATATATACACACACACACACCTTCTGATAGGCATTGGACAATAATTTTCTTCATCAAATTGTGTGGGAATAGTTGAGCGAAGGGTAATGGAGAAGTAAATCGATGGTTGAGTAATTTTTGAGTGCGATGGCTAATTATCATTCACAAATTTAATCACAATATTTTAGAAGAGATATTTATAAATTATCAAATAAAATAAAAAAAATTTGTATAATTTAAAAAAAAATTAATTTAATTTAATTGTCAAAAACTTATGAATTAAGGACAATTTACTTAAAAATAAAAAAAAAGAGAGAGTGACTTTTGTCCAAATAAGATGGGGGAGGCGGGAAGCATTTGCCCATAACATAACTTGTTTAATTTGCCTTCAAATTCGAATATTCATTCAGGATATTCTACAAACTACTTTCTTTCTCCATAGAATTACAAGAAGTTATGGGATGGGACCCAGTGTCTGATGCAGCCCACGCCTCAATTTTTTTTTTATCTAATTAAAAACTCCAAAATGTTATCATAAGTAGAAAGACAAATTTGCCCATCTACTTCTTCTTATATATATAAATCTTAACCTCAAAGGGAAATAATTGTTGTTTAAACAGAGCCCTGAAACGATACTGGAATTACTCTCACTGTCGCAATTTAAAAATTTCTTGTTTCAAAATTTAAATCTAAGAATTTCTAGGTTTTTTATTAATTTATATTAATTTGATGTGTTATAGTAATTAGTGTGAAAAAATAGCATTGTAAAATTATATCAACTATTCAAAGTGTGAAAATAACAAATACATGTCTTTTTAAAAAATTGATTTTTCAACCAAAAACAAATTTTTAATATAGGAGGGAAGGAGTAACATTTTTCTAATCATTTTTTTCTTTCTTTTATATATATATATATAATTTTGGCACCATATAAATATAGGAAAAAAATTCCAAAGGTTGCAGAAAAAGTACGCGAGATTTGAGGAAACTAAGAAAAGAAAGAGAGAGAGAGAAAACAAACATCCGGAGAAGAAGAAGAGGGAGAAAGAAAACAAGCCAAGTTCATCTCCGAAAAGGGAGGACATTTTTTCACACCTCTATCAACACCACACCTTCTCCTTCCCTTCCAGTCTCCTTGCGTCTCTGGTGAGTCCTTGTTCTATCTCTATCTCTATCTCTATCTCTTCTTCACCATCATCATCTATTTCTTTGTTCATCTGGCATTTCATTATGCAGGAGATTGGGTTTTATCAATGGCAACATTAATTTTTTTTCCTTTTTTAATCTAAAAAAATTGAAATTTTGTGTTCTTGATTTAAAAGTGCTTAACCTATATGTATTATCAATCGATGCAAATATTTGTAATTGTAGGGTTTTTTGGTTTCGTTTTAGGGTTCTCATTGCGTGCCTCTCTCTCTCTCTCTTGTGTATTGATGATATTATTTGGTGGATTCGATTTCGTTTATATATATATATATATACATATGTAAATACACACGCACACATACAAACATATCAATCGCATTTACAATTTCAATTTCGCGTCCTTTGATGAGTTTCGATTTGACCATTCCTGATGTTGATTCATGGACGCCTGGAGAGGGAAGATGGCAAAAACGTCATTTTACGTTCTATCCTTCCCTTTTCCTTGTAATTAAGTTCGGTAGCTTGGCGTTACCGCGTTGGATTAAGTTGTTTTCCCGTTATACCCTTCACATCGTTCTTTATTCCAAACCTCTCCGTCGGGAAATAGACAAATAGTTGTTCGTTCGTCTCTCGATCTGGCTCCTCGTGACAAATTTTTCTTTCGGTTTTTGGGGCAGGCAATATATTCTTATCCCCACGAAGGTTGGGCCTTTTGTGTGGTATACATGCTTTTAAATTTTATACTCACAACCCACGTCAAAGTATAGTGGCTTGGAGGGTCCCCGGTCCCAATTGTACCTTGCTTGGCAAAAGTGGCAAGAGAACATATTCACAAGGATAATACTGTCTGTTTTGCCATGGTCGGTGACCTCGTCATAGGAGGCTCTTCAAGGGCTGATTACATATTGATCATTTCATATTCATGTAATTATTTTTATTTTTATTTTTGGAAAAAATAATAATAGTAGCTACATGGCTAGGCTGGACATTGTCTAATGCACTTTAGGCCACTTGTTTTTAGCTTATTCGTGTGTCTTTGTTCTGATGCTAAATTTGACATATTGTTAGCCCCTCCGTTATTGCAGGACGTGTTTGGAAAGAAAGGGTTTGACTCCATAAAGGAACTGCTTGAGTCGGCTGCTGACAGAATATATATAGTGGTCGGGCTGTCATTATATTGACAGCCCGAGTTTCTTGAACAATAATAGTCTGAAAATTGCAACAGGTGAGACCTGTCAATCAACCAGTTAGTTGCATCCAAATTGACTTTGACATAGTTCTATGTTGCGTGTTTTCCTCGTGTATAAATTCTTTAATTTATAATATTTTGTGCAGGTGATTCTCGTTCTAGTTTTTGGGTTTGCTGGCCCATTCTCAGATTTATTCAAGTTCAAGTAGCAAATAGTTTCATGTATATCACAATTACTTTGGCCTTGGTATGAGAGATTGTGAGCCTGTCCACCTATCATGGGTTCCCTGTCTGGAATCCTTCAACGACCTGTAGTCGCAGCTGCTGCTGTTGCCATAGCTTCTGTTTCTACTGATCTTCATGATAGATTGCGACTTCCCAAACCATCAGATACTTTTTCCTTGATCCAACAATCTAATTCCTCTATTTCTGATTCAAAGTCATCTTGGGTGTCTCACATATCAGTTTCTAAACTCGCAAACTTGTCATTTGTGACCAGAATTCAAGTACCTGTTCCTAACATAAACTACCGGATTCCTAACACCGCTTGCAGTTTTGTTGTAAAATATTTCTGTTCTTCTTTCGCCTCCTCTCATGTTCTTCTCAACTCATATCAATCTGCAGAGTTGGCCAAAGCTGCAAAGCCAGCTGCATATACGGATAATATACCTTCCTCTGCCTCTTCCTTGTCCTCATCAGAGGTTCTGTACAGATGGCATTTACCAGAGGCAAATGCTATTGATGTGGTAGGGAATTCTGATTGTTCATCCACAAAATCTAGGACGCTAGTGATTCTGTTGGGATGGTTAGGAGCAAAACAGAAGCATCTGAAGAGATATGCTGAGTGGTATACCTCAAGAGGGTTTCATGCCATTACTTTTACTTTCCCTATGGCTGAGATTCTTAGTTACCAGGTTGGTGGGAAAGCTGAACAGGACATAGAATTACTTGTGAACCATCTGGCTGATTGGTTGGAAGGAGAGTATGGAAAGAATTTGGTTTTTCACACTTTTAGCAACACAGGATGGTTAACGTGAGCTCTCTCTTTCTCACCACTTTGTTTTTCTGTGTTCTTTCTGTAAGCCATTTGCTTGATTTGTTTTTTTGTTTGGTTGTGTTACAGATATGGAGTTATTCTGGAGAAGTTTCAGAAGCAGGATCCTACTTTAATGAGAAGCATTAGGGGTTGTATTGTAGATTCTGCTCCTGTAGCAACCCCTGACCCACAGGTGACTCTTACACATAAATGTATAAGATTTGTTAGCATCATCAATGGGACATTCTGTTTTCCGAAACTAGTAGACACAAGCCTTTTATTACCAGTATCATTTGGTGTTGTCTATGTTGTCTCCCCCAGGGTGGTAGGTTAGTCCATGTAGATTTGCATCATTAGCACCAGTTTGTTAGGTTAATAGACGATATTCGATTGGAACAACAGAATATCAATTTGCCCTGCACAATTACCATCTGAACATACATTTTTTTTTTATATGTAATTACCATCTGAATATACATTTTTTTATGCATTTATCATCTGAATATACATAACAATGTGACATTGTGAATGGTCACAGATACAAAAATCCTGCTGAGTTTGGTGGGGGTCCTTGTCTCCTCTACGGGTTACATGGCATTGTGCATTGTTGTTCCTATTTCACTATTCTTTCTATTCTTTTACTTTTTTGTTTCCTTTTTTTTTCACCACCAGAAATGCCTTTTTGTCCTAAAACAACTATCTGTAGCTAAGAACTTCAAGTTTCTATTTTCTTTTTCTTTTTTTTATTTTCTTTTTCTCTTTTGGTTAAAGGGGGTGGGATGGCCTCTGATATGGAGTCCTCAAAGCTTATGAAGTTTGGCTCATCTACATTTCTTTTTGGAGTATGTTTTCTGTTTTTTTTTTCTGCAAATGGTTTATTGAATTTGCTTTCTACTTTTATTTAGGTGTGGGCTTCAGGTTTCTCTGCTGCTTTTCTGAAAAAGCATAGTGTTGCAACAAAAGGATTCACGAGTGAGCCAGGCCTTGAGATTTCTGTTAGCACCAAAAATGTTACCAAAGCCAAACCTGCAGTAACTGAAGCAGCTTTACTACTAATTCTAGAGAAGTTCTTTGAGGTGGTTTTGAATCTTCCTACTGTAAATAGGTAAGGTGATCTTTTTATTTTTATTTTTTAACCAAATGATTATTGTCTTTCTGTAGATATGTTCAAATTCATTCATTGATCTGCAATAATTTAATTATTTTTAATAAATCTGGAATTCTTTGCAAAATTTGAAATTCATGAACAATTTATTGATTTAAATTTGAATAGGGTTACTCAATTAATTTAAAGATTCATACATGATTTAGCTAAGTTTTGTAGGATTTGTTGTGGTGCATATGGCCCACCTGTCTTTAAACAATTAAACTAAATCATGCCATCCCATTGTAGCTCCTCTGCCAATCATCTAAATAAAGCACATAGTAACCCTTTGTTAAAAATATAATTCATTTTCTTGTTTCCAATAGCATCTTTCTTAACTGATGCTGCTTCAAAGTTTATTAGAAGATGTGCATGCTGTTATGTATATCTTCATTATGATTAATAGAACCATTATCCTTGACTTTGCCATCCATCCTTCTTCGACTCTGTATTTATGGCATTATGTTATTATCAAATTACAGGAGGCTCTCTGATGTGCTGGGTTTATTGACATCAAGGCAACCAAGCTGTCCACAGTTGTATATATATAGCTCTGCAGACAGAGTCATTCCTGCAGGGTCTGTGGAGTCTTTCATAGAGAAGCAGCGGAGGACTGGGCGTGAGGTCAGGGCTTGCAATTTTATCTCCACACCTCATGTTGATCACTTCCGAAATGACCCAAAACTATATACTTCTCAGCTCACCCAGTTTTTGGATGATTGCGTACTCACTTGTTGCAAATCTTCTTAAATAGACATGGCTGACCCTGATTCTTCTCATCCCATTTTTTTCCCATAATTTGATACATATACAGCTTATATTTAATTCATTGGAGGAATAATTGTCCTTTTCTTTCGCCTGGTGTACTTCTTGTTACAAGTGATATAGTTATACAAATATATAAACAGGCTATTTCAATACTACAAACTCCAATTGCTGTACTGTTATTTAAGATTTTTTTGGTCAAGTTGATCTTGAGAACAGCCTAATGTTGTAGAACAATAAGATAACCCTTTATTTTAAGTTTGCAAATTTGTATTATGGCTGTGAAACCTGGTTCGACGTTGTGCATTCCCCAATATTCAATAAAAGGGATTCCGTAGCTGTAAATGAGGCAGCAGAAATAGCAGTATTTTGAACTTAAATTTTGGTTTACCTGTATCCCAAACGACTTGTTAAAAGAATAAAACCCCATTGGAACAAGGGGTTTTATTAGTTTTTCCTATTCTTATACTAACTTTACTTTTGATAACATTATTATTATTATTTTTTTTAACTTTTCCCTTTAATAGAAAAGATAGCAGCCAAATCAAATTCTAGGATGTTATTTTCTATTGTTCTCCTTATATTTTGGAACTTTTCTTTTAAATTTTAAAATTCCAAACTAGACAAATAGCGTGACACTTGAATTCTGGAAATTTATTTTATTTTTCTGGACTTTTGAATATTGTTATCCATTTTCTTCATTTTTAGCACATATATATATATACATATATATATATATTTCACTTTCTACATTATTTAAATTAAAAAGAGAATTATCTATCGGAGTGCTGGAAAGACTTATATCATATTTAAATTAATTAAAGCACTAATTCAATTAATAAGGAACGCATATTGAACTCACTTTTTATTTATACCTATGATTGATCAAATATACTTTGTTAAATTACTAACATCGTACGTTCATACATATGTCAAGTCAACTATAATAATAACCGAACGTGATAAACAAAATTAAAGAGAACACGAATATTTTACGTTGGAAACTCTCCAGGTTATAAAACCTACCAATTGCAAAATTCATTAATTAATAATAAATACATTACAAGTCCATAAAGATGAAATCCAAACAACTAATTTACCAGGAAGCAGTAGATTACGGCTAGTTTTCTTGCAGAATCTTGTTCTCGTTGCCAGTTTCTTCTTTGTTAACCTTTTACAATCACGACACCATTCATGATCTTTAGATCCACCATCACATTTGTGTCCAACTCCACTACAAAGTAAAGATAACGATGATGACAAGAGTCAGTCAAACAATCAAGGACAAACGATTAAATAAGAAAAGGGAAAAAAGGGATCAACTAGTGAAGTGATGAACCATCATTTAAAGGTGATATACCGTAATTTGACCAAGGCTTCTGTAATACCCCGATCCAAAATATTGAGTTATAGGACACGTATTACGAGGTTAAGAAAAATTAGTATAAAGATGTCTACACTTAAGGAAAACAATTAATTAATTTAAAATAATTAATTAATTAAGTTTATGAAATTGATTATTAATTAAAATAAATAGAAAATACACACATAAAAGTGTATCATGTGACCAAGCATGTGTAAGTATTTATATATGTATAATTATATACATGTAATACTTGGATATAGGAAAAATAAAATAAAAATAAATATAAAATTTATATATATATATGGGACGGCTGAGTGTATAATATATATATATATATATATATATATATATATATATACACACACATAGAGACAAGGAGGTATGGTGGAAAGTGAGGGGAGGTAAGGCTTGATTTGAAATAGGAATGGGAGAAGGGATGGCCAAAATCTGTGAGGTATGGCTATTGATTGTGATGGGGTATGGGAGTGAGAGAAATATACATATATACCTATATACATATATGATATATACACACCCATGACACACGGACAGAAAGAGAGGGAAAGAGAGAAAGAGAGAAGGAGAATTCTGAGAAGAAGAAAGGAAAGAACACCAGAAGAGAGAGAGGAAGAAAGATACTGCTAGAGGTAAACCCACCCAAAAACTATTAAATTTCTCTCTCTAGAAATCATGCATGTGTTTAGGCTGTTTAAATTTTATCTATGCATGTATGATGTTTAGGATATTGATACATGAATGTAAGCATAAAATTTGGCCTTCGAAACGATCTAAAACACTAAATCAGAAGAAGGCAGCCATGGGAGACCTTGTAATATCCCGACCCGGGATACCGGGTCATATGGCACGTATTTCGAGATTAAAGAAAATTTGTGTAAAAATATTTACACCAAAGGAAATAATTAATTATTTATTTATATGAAATGATTAACTCTAAGTATGATTAAATAAATTTGAATACACAAACACACACTTTATGGTGTATTGTGTGTATGATATAAAGTGTATAAAAGTATATATATACACATGTCCATGTATAAGTATGTATATATAAATAGTTAAAATAATTATTTCATACACAATTCATGAAGGCATGTATATGTATAATTATGTATGCATGTATGTACATAGATACATTATATATGTATTTATATAAAATTAATTGTTCATATATATATTTATATACATTTATATAGATATACATGTGTAAAGTATGAACAGTGCACAAGGTGTGTGTGTGTCGGTTGAGCTGTGTGTGTGTGTGTGTCTCCATGTTTTGGGGTGTGTGTGTGATATATATATATATATATATAATATACAATATACAAAATATCAAGGATCCATTTAATGTAAGGTGCCAAAATGAAAAAGCAGAATTAATGAAGTGTAAGATGGGATGATAAGGTCAAGAATGAGGGCTGCAAACGTGTAGAGAGAGAGAGAGAAAATGAAGAGAGAGAAGGGTCGGTGATGAAAGTTTAAAAGGCCAAGGCATGCAAAGCATGCTTGGTTCGTAAGAAACCAATCCTGGAGAGCATTAGGAAGCTGAAGGAAGAAGAAGTAGAGAATCAGAGAGAGAGAAGGATACAGAATATCAAAAACAGGTATTTTCTCTCTCTAAAAATATAGAATGGATATGAACTGTTTTAGAGTTTGTTTTCTTTATATGATGTTCAATATACGTTTAAAGTTGAACCATGCATGAAAATCTAGTATTAGAGCACTTTAAAAAGGAAACCCAAGATCGGCTGCCATGGATGACCTTCAAAATAACAGGTCTGAAATGGGTGAAATTAAATGGGTTCTAACCTACCAAGACCTCAAGATAAAGTCTTAAGGGTTATAAAAACCTATGTACGCGACCTTGAACCTCAAAAATCGACCCTCAAATGTCAAGATGCAGGTTACGGGTTCACACCCCAAACCTTTAAACTTATGATTTAAGCCATCTCTTTAAATGAAGACTGAATCCCCATGAAGAGGGGATCACAGCAAGCCAAACCGCATCAAAAATGGTTAAGAAACAAGCATGAACAACCGAAATAACAGTTCGGATTATCCACTTCAAGACCGAACATATGTGAGGGTTTTAAACTCCAAAATGAATGCCAATTGATTTGTATATGCCTTAGGGATAATTTGGGACAAAAACAGTCGAGCTTGGTGGAGTAAAAATTTACGAAATAGGAAAAATATGAAAACTGTAACTAGGGTTACAGGTCGGTCGAATTGGGGAAGACGACCGAGTCGACTCGCGAACCGTTTAAAACGGAGGGTGGACTCGGGACAGGTGGCAGCCTTGGGGCTTGCCACCGATTAAATGGGGCGACGTCGTTTTGGGCTAGGGTATGTATATACATATATATATATATATATATATGCGGATGAGTTTTAAAGGAAAAAGGAAGAAAATGCGTCGGTGGGGTTCGAACCCCTGACCTCACGCGCCCCACGCGTGTTTTTCCACTCGGCCACGCGTATACGTGTGACCAATTACGAACACAATATATATATATATATTATATTTAATTAAATCCGAAAATAAAAAAGGTGCAATTGCACCTTACAGGATTCGAACGTGGGATGTATGGGGAGGGAGGTGACACGCTGGCCAGCGTGCCACCCTATTCAACCTGTTCCTTATTCCCCTTAAATAATATATATATTACATGTTATGATTTAATTTAATTAAATAAAATTAATTAAATTAATTACTCCGAAATGGGCCGTTGTCCAAAAATTACAAGTTATATATGTAACCTTACTATCTTGGACCCCCTAAGCCCATTGGTGAGGTCTACGACATGAGATAAGGTCCCGAAAAATTTGAGACCCCTAAAAAATGTCAAAATGACCAAAATGCCCCTGCCCCATAAACAAGTCAAACAAAGTCCAAATTTAATAAATGAATAATGTATTCTTACTATTTTGGACCTTCTGAGTCCAATGGTGAGGTCCACGACACGAGAAGGGGTCCTGAAAAATAAAGACACGTAAAGGGGTAAAATGACCAAAATACCCCTGGTACCCCTAAAGCTAAAATGAAATCAGAGAAGGTCTAAATTAACTTTCTTTGACATCCCGGACTCAAAAATGGAGTCCAAATTACGAAACGAAGTACGGAAAGATATGACACGTGAAACGATAAAATGACCATTTTGTCCTTTTTCATATGACAGTCCGAATTAAATGTTACGAAAGCCTAAACCGACTTTCTTTGACACTCTGGACTCAATGGTAGAGTCTATTCGACCAAAAAAAATGTCTAAAATAAAAAGACATAAAATTTGATGAATAGCATCTGTTAGATGACTATGAACTGAAATAATGCCAAAGTACTAATACTAAGGCATGTACGAGAAACGAAATACGAAAAGACACGACACGTAAACATGTCAAATAAATAACTTTAAATTAAAGTTAACGGAACTCCCAGAAGAGTATAAATTGAAGTAGATTCAATTTCTAACACATTAAATTGTGTCATAGGTTAAGAATACGAGTTACGTTAAGTACATATGAATTTATGAAATTATTGTAGGATCAAATACGATTTAAGCATAAGATAAGGAATATCGAGATGATATTACAATGAATGTGAAGTTGATGAGATGTTTATTAATTGTTCTTAGGAACTACAAGGAAAGTGGGAAAGCGCATTTTTAGGACTAACCCTAAAGAATCAAGGTGAGTAACCCTGTATTTGAAGTGGAGATTTAACTCCATGGATTTGAAAAGGTTTTAAATGCAAAGATATGAAGTGTTTGAAATTTCGAATTCAGTATTTACATGATTCAGTTAAATTGTTCTGTTTTATAAACTCTATTATGACATGCTTAGTGAATGGTTTCTGTCATGGTTTTCTTAAAACATATTTCAGCATGTCTAAAGTTTTAAATGCCAAATTATGTAAAGTGTTCTGAATTTGTTTATATCAAGCATTTAACGGATTTATTATGAAATTATGTACATGATGTTTTAAATGTTTATGAGAAACATCTATTTGAAGAAATCATGTATTAAATGTATTTGAATGTAAGAAAAGCTGTGCCTAAGCACTATGGTTTTTGGTTGGGTTGTACGGAACTCAGCCGACTTTCTAAATAACAGATTTTTGGGTTGTACGGAACTCAATTAATCTGTAAACATGTGACAATATTTTGGGTTACATACGAACTCAATTGACTGTCAAATGCCCGGTAGCAGGATCTAATCCCCCAGGCAAATGAGATATCTCCATTTATAAGTAAGATGGGAGTCCGGTTCGAAACGGATTCCACTAACGAAAGTGATAAGATGACAAATGATTTGAAAATGGAAGCAAGTTTTTACTCTCATTTTCAATATGCATATGTTTGAGTTTTATATACTCTATTTAAGAAATACATGTTATGTCATATGTTTTAAAGTTCATATGTATAAGTATAGCTTGAATACTTTAATGTTTCAAAGCTATTGTTTTACGAAATGTATATGTTTTGAGTTATATACTCTATTTGACGAAGTATAAGTATCGCTTGAATACTTTAATGTTTCAAAGCTATTGTTTTACGAAATGCATATGTTTTGAGTTATATACTCTATTTGACAAGTATGAGTTTAGCTTGAATACTTTAAATGTTTCAAAGCTACATGATTTAAGGAATGCATATATTCTGTATTCAAAGTATACGAACAATTGGCGGTGATTATTTTACAAACTCTTACATACTAAACCACTGCTAATTGAAAACCCCATGACGAATACTAGAATTGCTCACAAGCTTAGATTAGCTTACCCGGACTTTGTTCGGACCCCCCTTTCAGGTAATTAGCAGCAGTCTTGACTTGAGGACGTTGATGATGAATCTGCTGATTTTGGGAAGATATGTTTAAGAAGTTTCTCTTGAGAAACCTATGAACTCTAGTAGTACATTTTGTATTAGTAGATAATGTAAGAATATGTATTAAGCCCTCAGGGCAACTGAACATGTATTGTATTAATGTTATAAGTTTTAGTTATACTCTGAATGTGTAACCATGTATGCTATGTATGGGGCGGCAGTACCGAACGGATGTGCATAATTTAAAAATGAGAAAAGAAAAGAAAAAGTTTTTCACGCTTCCGCAAAACGTATGTTGCACATCTATTCGATACCGCTGCATATGCGAGCCTTGTCTCGGGGCCCTCGGGTCTCGGGGCGGCGATCGCGATCCGGTAATCCGCAGAGGGTGGGTTTCGGGTCGTGACAGACCTTGCTCATAGCAGGTCTGAAACCATAGCAATTAAACCATAATTGGTTCATGGGGACCTTAACTAGACTCCACAAACATGTCAAAAACCTATAACCGCGATCAAAACTCAAAAGAATTGAAGCCCAAATATCGAGTTATAGATTCGGGTTCCAAAAACAAATCTCAAAAATATGAGATTAAATCTACTTTTATGAATGAAAAGTGAAGCCCTATGAAGAGGGGATCACAACAGAACAAGTCTCATCGAATTTGGCTTAGAAATGAGCATGAACGGCCGAATTATTGGTTTGGATTATCAAACCCAAAATCGGGCACACGAACCAGTTTTGGAACTTCCAAATGAATGCCAAACTAATTGTTTATGTTCTAGGAACAATTTAAGATGAAAACAGTGAAGAATTAGTGAACAAAAGTCCACGAAATTAAAGAAATATAAACTGAAAAAAATTAGGGTTTTCAGGTGAACAGTGTCGAATTCATTGGAGAAGATGACACTGTTCGGGTCGGGTCTAAAAAGGGTCGGAATTCGGGTTTGGGTTATAACTGGTTCCAACGGATTATAGGTTTAGTAGAACTGGCAGCGTTTTGTTTTAAACTTTAAAACATTAGGGCTGACGTCATCCTGACGTCAGCATTACGTGTAAACCAACTGAACCGGTTGGTTTACAAACGGACTGGACCGGTTCACTTAAACCTCAATCGAACCCACTGGTTTTCTGTTTTAAATTAAATCTAATGAACCAGAACTTTTCTTATTTACGGATTGATCCCAAAACTATGAGAAATCCCACTGTGGCCCATCTGATGAAAATTCTATGCAATTAGGCCCCTAGAAAAATAATTAAATAATTAATTTAATTATTTAATAAATAAAGTAAAATTACTATTTTGCCCCTAGGTCATATATGAAGCAAATGAAGTCCAAATTTAACATATGAATAGTGTACCCTTACTATTTTGGATATTCTGAGACTAATGGTAGGGTCCGTTTTGCAGAGACGAGGCCCCGAAAAATAAAGCCACGTAAAGGGGTAAATGACCAAAATACCCCTTGTCCAAAATTTACAAGTTATTAGTGTATTCTTACTATCTCGGACCTTCTTAGTCCAATGGTGAGGTCCACGACTCGAGATGAGGTCCCAAACATAAGGACACATAAGGAGGTAAAATGACCTAAATTACCCCTAGTACCTCAAAAGCCAAATTAAAACCAGAGAAGGTCTAAATTGACTTTCCTCGACTTTCCGGACTCAATAATGGGGTCCAAATTACGAAACGAAGTACGAAAAATATGACACGTAAAACAATAAATGACCATTTTGTCCTTTTACATACAAAAGTCTAAATTAAATTCTAAGAAAGCCTAAACTTACTTTCTTCGACGTTTCAGACTCAATGGTAGAGTCTATTCGACCAAAGAAATGTCTAAAATAAAAAGACATAAAATTTGTTGAATAGCATCTGTCAAATGACTATAAATTAAAGTAATGCCAAAGCACTAATCTGAGGCGTATACAAGGAAATGAATTACGAAAAAATACGACACGTAAATATGTGAAGTAAATAAATTTAAATTAAAGTTTATGGAGCTACCAGAAGAGTATAAATTGAAATAAATTCAATTCCTAACACACTAATTGTGTCATAGGTTAAGAGTACGAGTTAAGTTAAGTACATATGAAATTATAAAATCGTTTTAGGATCTAATACGATTTAAGCATAAACTAAGGAATATCAAGATGATATTACAATGAATGTGAAGTTGATGAGATGTTTATGAATTGTTCTTAGGAACTACAGGGAAAGTGGGAAAGCGCATTATTAGCACTAACCCTAAAGGACCAAGGTGAGTAATGTCACATCCCGCACCCCACCCTATGCGGATGCCCAAGATGTGATGCCAGTTAGCCTTCTTGCCGATCTCCCGACCGATAATGCGACCAACCAAAGGCAAACTTCTGAACCATGCGATGAATTGAATTCCTAAAGTAGGGTCAGAACAACGAAATTTAAAACCTTTTCATCAACTCAATGTAACTCATCTATAGATACCACAAGGCATATACCACAGAGCAAGTCTAAAACCAACCAGCAAATAATCCTAACCAAAGAGTACATCTATATCCAAATATCTAACACAGAGCATATCAAATTCCTCTAGAGTACCATTACCATGAGCCATGTCCCTACACATCAATTATATATGAATAAAGTCAACTATATCATCAGACTCACCTGAATAGCCAGAGTCAATCCATCAGAACCCAAGTCTCCACATTTTATTACTATCAGATCCTCACTTGAGAATGCCTTTCAGTCTACTCGTATCATGTCATTGTGCTTTCTAATCCAATGGAGATGATTCCTGAAAAATGTTAGATCAATGGGATGAGTTTAAACAAGCTCAGTGAGTAACATAGGTTCCTGCCATGGGTTTCAAATCCAGTTCATATATACATGTATGCTCAAATGTAGCTCAAATAGAATAATGGATCTCGTGTAGAACAAATGCAGCTCAAACAGATCATATCAGAACAGACTGATCGGACAAATCAGAACAGAGCCAAGACAGAACAAATCAGAACATAACAGGACAGAACATATCAGAACTGACCAGATCAAATAGATCAAACAGAACAGATCAGACAGATCAACAGAACAGACCAGGACAGAATAGGTCAGAACACAACAGATCAAAACTGAACAGATTAGGAGCAGCCGCCTAGTCCCTCTGGGGTAGGACTTATACTCACTCCTCATCAGGAGCAACCGCCTGGTCCCTCTGGGATAGGACTTATACTCACCCCCTAACAGAACAGATCAGATCAGATCAAAACTGAGCCAAAACAGAATAGATTCCAAATGGCGTATAACAAAACAGGACAAACCCGAACAGTATCAGAACAGGATACATCAAAAGGCAAGACAGAATGGAATCATGCCATGCACAATGTAATATAAAGAATATGCATGAAAACATATGCATTAAAACAGTACAGTGTATAAAACAGTTCGACATATAAAGCAGTTCAGTATACAAGTTTAAGTAATACAGAAAATATACGCCAAGTCAAGAATCCGAGTTACTCACCTGAATATATGCGCGTCTCTATTCACAGATATCCTCCTAATACGTCGTTAGCCACGTCTATGCATATCCTGGGCATTATCCTTCTGTTGGCCATCATAATTGATTCAACATTCAAATGATCATCATGTTCCTCAGATGTGAACATATCCAACCTTTGGAGAATTGCAGTTAAACGTGAACCAAATTGTTGTGCATCTAGAGTTTGAGGTTAATCTTCAGTCCACGGTTCAGCAGTTGAAGAAAACACACCGGCAGGTTTATTGAGTCGGCCAGCCAATTTAAATCCAGTTTCATCAGCTTCTTCAGCCTTTTCCCCCCAAGCTATCCAGGATTGTAACTGGTCATGCCTTTTTCCTAGAATTCACTGCATCCCACCCATTGGACCTTGAAGAATCCTCTTTTGCTCTTTCAGACCAAACTTCAGGAGTTGAAACCAATCGACCAAATTGGTCTGACAGATGTTGGCCATCCTTAAACCAGCCAGTTACATTGGCTCCTTCAACCTATTCCCAACAGAGACCATTTTCACCTTCTACAAGCAATTCAAAACCCATAGTCTCCATTTTATTAATTTTATAACCATCCAATTGCAAAGCATGAGTTGCTGCACATGAACAATTCCACTTCCCATAACCCCTTTCAACCGAGATTCACTTATTATTCCTGCTACAGCTTCTTCCCTAGAAGAATAATCGTCAACACACTTGGGTTGTTCCATCCAAACCAACTCTTGGCTATTAGCAAAATTCTTTCCCTAAACATCCCCTCTGCCTTCCTTACCAGAAAAACATGAGCATAACCAACTGTTGAGAGCAGAGAAACCAGTAAGCAGAGTGAGGAAAAATCTGTAGTTGCTCTCTAAAACTCTTTCTCTCTTCAACAGTAGACACGCCATTACTAGTGGCATAAAGCATACTCAACCTACATACCTACTAACGCCTAATTTTCCTCAATTTCCACAACAACCGCAACAGCCACACATATATAGACAAACATATATTGATCTCCTGCCCCCAATCCACTTGATATCACCTTTGCTCTTAATTGGAGCAGCAGAAACAGAGGAACCCATCCAAGGAATCACCAATTTCATGAACAGATTCCACTACCTGTCCGCCATGAGACCCTGTTTTTCACTCCCTGGAACGTTGTTGCTGCTGCTATCAATTGCACCACCACAAGTCCAAAACGATCAACTTCCTTTGTTATTGAATTTTCCTGTCATGTACAGATTTCCCCTTTACCAATACACAGCTACAATTCACTGCACCGCTGCACAAGCACACACACATCGTCCTACCTGCTTCGCAAATCAGTAGCAATCCCTCAACCGTGCATGATCCTCTGTTTTCTCATCTACATGGCCCCAATAAAATGGCAGAAGTGAAAGAGATCCCCATCATCAATTACACTACTCCAGAAATTGCCAAAACCCATTCAACAAGTCACTGCATTTCCGTCCCCCCTTGCACCGCTATACACACAGACACACACGTACATAAATAAATACATACACAGTGATCATCTCCAACACGGATACGACTGGATCAGCCAATCCGATCTGCTCAATCATAACCCGTCGAACCAACTTAGCCATAGGGACCTCAGCCTCGACATCCAACTCAACGACCAACGGTGCTCACGGAATCTTGCTGAAGTCGCAGATCGAAGGGTCTTTGTTTGAGGACCGAGAGAAACAATGATGTCGCGAACTCGCGATGACGCCTGGTCTGAGATTGAGAGAGGAGAGACAACTGCTGGACAAATCACAAAATAAAGCTTTGTTCTGGTTGATGGTTCACTGTGCAACAATCAGAGCTTCCCTTCTTCGTGCTCTAGAAGGTTTAGGCTTCTTCTTTTCTTTTTCTCAATCGGTTTCTCTTCCTAAAAACATACGACAGTTGGACAAGTTCTGAAATTCTCCAGATTTCCCAATCAAACTTCCCACTACACTGCCTCTCTCTCTCTCCTTGGTTACCCACACACATATACGTATATGGAAGCTTCTGGGTTCTCCTTTTATTATTTTAATATATAAAATATACTTCCATATATTTTACATATATTCTTACAGTTTGTGTCTTTGATCATTTTATTACAATTATATAAAATATAATTTCTATATATTTTATATATATATATATATATATATACTATTTCCATTCCAAAATATTAAATTATGGAACGCCGTCCAATTTGGCATAAAACCGGGACTCAGTATCATTAGTATTTATTTTACCAATTTTAAGTCACCGTTCGTGTCTTATATTTTATTCATTTTATTCGTATAATAAATTTTTCTGTATTAATTCCATTTATTCATTTCGGCACTCGATCGGCTGGGTTAATTTCCCGAGCATTTATTATTTTCAGTGGTCTGGATTAATTTATATTTTCTAATAATTAATCCAATCATGGTTTATTGTATTTGAGCTATTTCAAATTATTAACGTCAAATAATCTATTTTCCTTAAGTCGGGGTGTAGTCTAAGTCATGTCGGATTTTGGGATATTACAAGTAACCCTGTGTTTGAAGTGGAGATTTAACTGCATGGATTTCAAAAGGTTTTAAGTTCAAAAGATATGAAATGTTTAAATTTCAAATTCAGTATTTACATGTTTCAGTTTTAAATTGTTCTGTTTTATAACCCTATTGTGACATGCTCAGTGATTGGTTTTCCGCAACAGTTTTTCCTTCAAATATATTTCAGCATGTCTAAATTTTAAATGCAATTATTGTTAAATATTCTGAATTTGATTATCCCATCATTTCAAAGGTTATACGTCACATGTTTTAACCATTCATAAAAGGCTTTTATATAAAAGTCACTTGACAAAGATTTTACCAGATAAACAGTACGTAAGCACATAGGTAGTGAGGAGGGTTGTTCGAAACTCAACGGATCTATCATGTGAATCATCACATAGCTAGTGAGGAGGGTTGTTTGAAACTCAACGGACCTATCATGTGCATCATCACATAGGTAGTGAGGAGAGTTATATGGAACTCAACGGACCTATCATGTGAAATGCTCGGTAGCAGGATCTAATCCCCCAGGCATGAGATACCTCGAGGAACCCTATCTGTTCTATCAGGAAATGAGTCTTACCTACCTTTTAGGGACCAGGAAGACGATCCCGATCGATTCAGTTAGGTTATCTCCATTTATACGTAATATGGGAGTCCGGTTCGAAACGGATTCCACTAATGAAAGAGATAAGATGACAAATGAGTTTGAAAATGGAAGCAGGTTTTACCCTCATTTTCAATATGCATATGTTTTGAGTTTTATATACTCTATTTAAGAAATACATATTATGTTATATGTTTTCAAGTTCATATGAAGAAGTATATGTTAGCTTGAATACTTTTAAATGTTTCAAAGCTATCTGTTTTATGAAATGCATATGTTTTGAGTTATATACTCTATTTGACGAAGTACGAGTTTAGTTTGAATACTTTAAATGTTTCGAAGCTATCTGTTTTAAGAAATGCATATGTTCTATGTTCAAGTATACGAGCAATTGGCAGTGAATGTTTTACAAACTCTTATGTACTAAAAACCACTGCTAATTGAAACCCTATGACGAATACTGGAATTGCTCACAAGCTTAGATTAGCTTACCCGGACTTTGTTCAGATCCCCCTTTCAGGTGATTGATAATAGGGCTGATTGAAGACGATGAGGATGAGCCTAGTTGTTTTTGGAAGGGACATCTAAGTAGTTCTTTTGTTAAGTATCATGAACTTAAGATGTAACCCTTGTTTTAGTAAGGTAGTGAACTGTTATGTATTAAGCCCCAAGGGGCAGCTGAACATGTATCTATTATAAAAGCCTTTAAGTCTTTAGTTATGCTCTGAATGTATGATCATGTGTACCATTGTAAATAGCGGCAGTATCGGACGGATGTGCAAATTTTAAAATGAGAAAAAAAAAGAAAAAAAAAAGTTTTTCACGCTTCCGCAACCACATGAAGCACATCTATTCGATACCGTCACTTATGTACGAGCCTTGCCCCAAGGCCTCCCGGCCGAAGGGTGGCAGTCCCGACTCGAGATCCGCACAGGGTGGGTTTCGGGTTGTGACAGCCTCAGAACATGACACATGTCCCTAGAAGTGCTCTATAGTATGAGGACCAAACATAGCTAAATACCTACTGAGCTACGGGTTATAGAACAATCATATCCAAGGGTTCCGAATTGAGGGCCTTCCATAGACTACTGACCTCAAGAAAATGAAACAAAGTTTAATATGACAACTACTATATTTCAAGTCCCTATTTTTATGGCTCCTAATCCTACTCAAATTGGGATAACAAATAAGGCTCCAAGGTATGCTTTTAATTCATATTCTAACTTCATCATCAGAGCGACTACTACCAGAGCTTTCCTGGTGGCCCTTTGACCTCGTGTTCTTAACAAGCAATTAAAGGAGAACAACATTTTGATCAAAAACTAGTAACATCAGTTTGGCATCATCTGTGGGAACGACTAGAATTCTTATTTACACATCTTACAAAGTGTCACATCCTGCACCTTACCTTACGCGGATGCCGAAGATGTGATGCCAGTTAGCCACCTTACCGGTCTCCCTACGGATAATGCGACCAACCAAAGGCAAACTTTTGAACTTTACAATGAATTGCATTCCAAATGTAGGGCCAGAGCAGCAAAAATTAAAACATTTTCATGTTGGGAATGCAACTCATCTATATACATCAGAGCACGTCTATAATCAGACATCTAATATCTCTATAGTACTAATATACATGAGTCATGTCCCAATACATCTATTGCATATCAATGAATTCAATCATATAGTTTCACTCACCTGAATAGCATGATTCAGCTTACAATAATCCAGGTGTCCATACTTCAGTGCCATCAAATCCTTGCTTGGGGTTCCTCCAGGCCTACTAGTGTCATTCCTTTGTGCCCTCAAATCCAATGGAGATAAACCTTGCAAAAATGTTAGGCAAATAGAGTGATCTTAAACAAGCTCAATGAATAACATAGGTTCCCTGCCATGGGTTTCAAAACCAGTTCTTATATACATGGTATCCAAATAAAATGCATGATTAAATGTAGCTCAAATTGAACAAAACAGATTAGAACAGAACAGAGCTAAAATAGAACAAATCAGAATAGAACAGATCAAAACTAAACTGAACTAAACTGAGTACCAATATATCAATCAAAAGGAATAAAGTCAAGTATGTTTGATGTAATATCCCGACCCGGGATACGTCACGTATACCGAGGTAGGTCGGTTAAAACATGTAACTTAAACGATAAGATATGAATGTCATAGTATTCTCATGGAAATGAATGACCAAGGCTGGGTAACACCCGAGCATCACAGGGCATTGCATCGAAATGCGTGCATGCACGCATTCCCATGCATGCATACGTGAATGTAGATACGTAGCTTGATTGAAATCAGTGTATGCAAATATGATTTAAAATAGAATTAGACCTCCACATATGCATGTATATACATGTATAAAAAAAGTGTATTTCATGTGTATATATGTATAATATATAATGTATTATACATGTATGATGTAATTATGTATATATGTATATTTACATAAGAAACAAAAAGAAAGGAAAAAGGAAAAAGGGGAACTGCCTTGGGCAGTATGCAAGCACCAAAGAGAGTGTGTGTGTCGGCTATGTGAGAAATGGGTGTGTTATATATATATATATAATATGATATATATATATATATATATACATAAGTGCCTAACAAATCTCCAAGCCATTTAATGCAAAGGTTGCATTTGGCAGAGAGAGCACAGGTTCTGGGTCAAGGAAAGAGGCCATAGAAGGGGGAGGAACCGAGAGAGAGAGAGAGAAAAGAGAGAGAGGCGGTGGAAACTCTCTCTACAAATATAAGCCTACGGGTGTGGGTTTAAAGGCACAAACAAGACCAAAGTTGAGAGAACATCTTGGCAAAGAATTCAGGAGCATAAATAGGAAAGTTGGAAGGTCACAGTGGGCTAAATCCGAACACCCAGGTGAGTGGTTTTAATTCTGTTTTTACAATTTAAAGCATGAAGCTTGTATGTAATTATATAGTCTAAACAAGCATGAAATATAGGTTTTAATGCAAAAAGAATCATGGAAAACGGTTGAGAAACCATGGAGAAATATGGAGTTGCAGGTTTCATGGATAATTTCGGGTTCTATGAATTCATGCTTAAAACCTTGATGTTTGTTTATGAAAATAGTCCTTAGAGGTGCAGGAAACCATTTCTAATGGATTAGGGTCAAAACAGTGTACAAATAGTCACGAAATAGGAAGGATATGGGTCACCGGAAAATCGGCCGGAGATACTTAGGCTCTATTTCGTGAAGTTATGAAGGGATTTAAAGGAAATAGAAAATGGATTTGAAATCCTTAGGAGAAGGGGAAGAGAATGACATTTAAAAAGGGTCGAAATCTCACCGGAAAATGAGTCACCGTCGCCGAAAAAGGTGACTGTACACGCCGGAACCCTACCGGAGACGTGGGGAAGACGATCGGAAAAACGTGGGGGCTATCGGGTCAAAACTGGGATGGATCCGGGTTCGGATCGGGTCGGTACCCGACCGGATATGAAACGGACCGAAGCTGTGTCGTTTTGGGTTTCTAATTAAATGGATTTGGGCATGTTTGGTTGCAAGAATAATAAATAGAAATTGGGTTTTGGGGTTAACCGAAACAGGGATAAGGATAGGGAATTGGGTTATTGAAATCCGGTTCTTGAATGAAGGTGAACCGTTTGGTTCAGGGCAAGAGTGGACCGGTCTAGGGTTTTTAGGTCTGAACCAACTGGTTCAGACCGCAGCTTATGGGAATTATAAACCGGCCCCAAATAGTTTGGGAAATTTCACTGTTGCCCAAAGTATAAAAAAATTAATTAAATATTAATTTTACAATAATGCCCCTATTCCAAAAAGAGGTCAAACGAAGTCCAAACGACACAAATGAATAGTCAAAACCTATTATCTCGGACGTTCTGAGTCCAATGGTGGGGTCCATTTTACGAGACGGAACCCCGAAGGATAAAATACCGTAAAAGTGCAAAATGACTATTTTGCCCTTTTTAGTACAAAAGTCCAAATGGAATTTCGCGAAAGCCTAAACCGACTTTCTTCGGCATTCCGGACTCAATGGTAAAGTCTAAAATAGTATTTGAAATACTTATGATAGAAAAGCATAAAATTTGATGAATAGCAATTATTCTGAAACGTATTCACTGATATATAGGGAACTCAAAAGGCAAGGGTATACTCACGGATTTCTAAGACAGAAGCACGGTAGAGGTAAGTGGATCACTTTCTCTTACATGTGGTGTTCCCACAAGCCAAGTTTATTCTTTTACTGCCAAACTCGTACTCTTGAAAGTATTGATATCCATGTGTTCCACATTTTGATATTTTCTATTTTGTGGACATATCATTGACTGATGTATCACTGTTATCATGTTTCACTGTGCTTTGAAAGCACCTATGTTATTGCTATCCACTTTGTGATATTGTTCTATCTAGTGGACCTTGATTGATTGCTATATCATTGTTATCATGTTGAACCATGCCTTGAAAGGCCTACTACTGTATCCTCATTGAATGAATGACATTCCATTTTTATATTCTATGGAATTACTATGATCATGACATGTTTATGGACACGGGAGTTGTGCTCAGTCACAACAACCATCTGATGCTATCTGATTAAATGGGACCTACGGGTCGAGTCCGTGAACGGACAAATGGCAAATTATTGGAATTGACTGGGGGTATGCCGGGCCCCAAAAGATCGAGGGTCTGCCGAGCCCTGAAACAGAATAACATCATCTCTTATGATTGACAGAACTTAATTGATTGAATGGCACTATTCCTTATAATTCTTCAAGTCTCGAAAGACTTGCATTGATTGATTTGATTGTCATCGGTTCATTGTGGCAGTACTTCATTGTTGTTATGCTTTCATTTTACACTATTACTTCTGATTGTGTATTGTGATTTACCTTTCATTGGCCCTCGTGGCAATTATGTTCATTGGCTATCACAGTATCTCCTTCCTCATGATTGGCTATCATTATCTATTCATGGATACACATTTGATCATCGATACCAGTGTTGGAGATCTGTTTTACTTACTGAGCTTTGTAGCTCATTCCACCCCATTTACCCCCATTTCAGGTGATGACGCTGCGAGACCCCAGTAGGAGTCTGAGAGCGTAGGGGGATATTTTGAAGTACTGTTCAGTCTATGTTAGTTCTCCCATGTATTCACCACCCCCGGGTGCTGGTTACGGTTTAGTTCTCATTTTGAATTTTGTAGAACTATGTCATGTATTTAATAGATTTCCGCTGTTAAATTTGATTTAAAGACTTCCGCTGGATTACTGTAATTGATAAAGACTTCCGCTGTTTATTGTTTTAAATTTTTAGTACATTGCATGTTAGTACTATGATACAGGAACGAAAAAAAAAAAAGTAGGGACGGCCTTCGGGTCGGCCCCGCGACACGAGATCCGCATAGGGTGGGTTTCGGGTCGTGACAGCTTGGTATCAGAGCTATAGGTTCGATAGTGAGTCATGGGAGATAGGACTAGAGTTAAGACTGCTAGATATGACTGACATTTATTTTTGTCTTACACATTGACTGGTTACTTCATTGATTCTTTCACTGGTTATTTCATTGGTTATCTCACTGGTTATCTCCATTGATTCTATTCACAGTCATGGTAAACACGAGGCAAGGTCCGTTGCCTATGGATCGTTTAGAACAGCTAGAAAGAATGATGCGGACTATCATTGAAAGTCTGCCACAGATTCAGGCTGGTGCTAACCAACCAGCACAGCCAGTACAACAGGAGCAGCCTGTCAATGCAGGCGACAATGTAGGGAATCGCCAAGGAAACGAGCGAGACGCTGCATACTTATATGAGCGGTTTCAGAAAATGAAACCCCCGACTTTCGACGGCACAGGAGGAGCCACTATAGCTGAGGAGTGGTTACTAGAAATGAACAGGATCTTTAAAATCCTGATATGCACTGAAGTCCAAAAAGTGGCCTATGCCACTTATATGCTCAAAGGAATGGCACACAAATGGTGGATGATAGAGGAAGATAAAGAGCCAGACATGAACTGGCAACGATTCACTGATATCTTCAACAAGAAGTACTTCTCCCAAGAAGTAAGAAACCGAAGGGTTGCAGAGTTCATGGTACTGCAACAGGGGGGAATGACAGTAGAGCAATACGAGGCCAAATTTACTGAGTTGGCCAGATTTGCCCCTGGTGCTATCAGTACCGAGGACTTGAAGGCTCGCAAATTTGAGGAAGGACTGAGGTGGCCTATTAAAGATAGACTGGTGTCCCATCGACTGACTACTTATGATGATGTAGTGGAGACAGCTCGAGTCATAGAAAGGAGTGGCGAGGAATTCGCCAAGAGGAAAGGAAACTTGAAGCAGAGCGGCAATCAGAAAAAGAGGCAAGGGCCTTCTACTTCAGAACATGGATCTACATTTACCAGACCTGGAGCCACATCACAGGCGACAGGATCGGGTCAGAAGAAACAAGGCAACAAAAAGGGGGCAGCCAAGTGCTCTCGTTGCAATAAGATCCATAAAGGCCAGTGTCTCAAGGACAGCAACGCTTGTTACTACTGTGGTCAGGAGGGACATTTTGCAAGAGAATGTCCTCAGAAGGATCAGGCCATGCCCAGTATTGCTTCAGTAAAGGCACCAACCACTGGAACAGCACCACCTAGACCTCCAGCCCAAAGGAGTGGACAGGGGAACGTCCAGCAGCAGGCAGGACGGGTTTTCTCCCTTTTACCAGGAGACGTGCAGGCTACAACCTCTGTAGTCGCAGGTACTCTTTTAGTATGCTCACAGCCTGCTCATGTTTTATTTGACACTGGATCTACACATTCATTTATATCCCCTACATATGCTGCTAGACTGAACCTAGTAACAGAACCCTTAGGGTATTTACTGAATGTTTCTATACCATCGGGGAAATCATTGTTGGGGGATACCATGTATAGGAATTGTGGGATACAGATTGGGGATACACACTTATTGGCTGACCTTATACCTTTGGAAATTTGTGGATTCGATGTTATCCTTGGAATGGATTGGCTGGCTGCCAATTATGCTACGATAGACTGTATGGCCAAACGAGTTCTCATACGGAATCCACAGTTTCCGACAGTTGACTTTGAGGGGACAGGAGTGGCTTCCCCACCCTACTTTGTTTCCTCTATCCAGGCGAGGCGTCTACTTCAAAAGGGATGCCACGGATTCTTATGTAGTGTTCAAGACACTAGCTCTCAGCAGCCTGAGTTAGAAAATATTCCCATTGCTAGGGAATTTCCCGGAGTGTTCTTGGATGATCTTCCAAGCATGCCCATAGACAGAGAGATCGAGTTTTGTATCGACGTATTGCCGGGCACTACTCCGATATCCAAGACTCCATATAGGATGGCACCGACAGAGCTGAAGGAGCTGAAGCTCCAATTACAGGAATTATTGGACAAGGGTTTCATACGACCCAGCTCGTCACCATGGGGTGCACCTGTATTGTTCGTAAAGAAAAAAGATGGAACTATGAGACTGTGTATCGACTATCGTGAGTTGAACAAAGTTACCATCCGGAACAGATATCCACTGCCCAGAGTGGATGATTTGTTCGACCAGTTGAAAGGGGCCCAGGTGTTCTCGAAGATCGATCTGAGGTCCGGTTATCATCAGCTGAAGGTCAGGCCCACTGACATTCAGAAGACAGCATTTAGGACACGGTATGGACACTACGAGTTCCTTGTTATGCCATTTGGGGTGACCAATGCCCCAGCTGCATTCATGGATATGATGAACCGTGTGTTCAAGCCGTACTTGGATGACTTCGTGATTGTGTTTATAGACGACATCTTGGTTTACTCTAAGAACCAGGAAGAACACGAGGTACATCTGAGGAGAGTGCTACAGAAGTTAGGGGAGCAGAAGTTGTATGCTAAGCTGAAGAAATGCGAATTCTGGCTTCCTAGTATAGCATTTCTGGGACACGTGATCAGTAAAGAGGGAATCTCTGTTGATTCCCAGAAGATCGAGGCAATCATGAATTGGCCTCAACCTACGAGTGTCACGGAGGTGCGAAGTTTCATGGGGTTAGCAGGCTACTATAGGAGATTTGTCCAGGACTTCTCCAAGATAGCTACGCCTATTACCAAACTGACCCGGAAAGGTGTTCCTTTTGTATGGACAGAGGAGCAAGAAAAGAGTTTCCAAGAGCTGAAGAAGCGTCTGGTTACGGCTCCTATATTGACAGTGCCAGAAGGAACCGATGGTTTTGTGATTTATAGTGATGCTTCATACAAGGGCTTAGGGTGTGTGTTAATGCAGAACGGAAAAGTGGTAGCTTATGCTTCCCGACAGTTGAGACCCCACGAGGGGAATTATCCGACACATGACCTTGAGCTAGCAGCCATTGTCTTCGCTTTGAAGATATGGAGGCACTATCTATATGGAACCACGTGCGAAATCTTCACCGATCATAAGAGCCTCAAGTATCTGTTTACACAGAAGGAGCTCAATATGAGACAACGCCGTTGGTTGGAGTTATTAAAAGACTATGAGGTCAACATACAGTACCACCCAGGAAAGGCGAATGTGGTAGCTGACGCTCTGAGTCGGAAGTCATCAGGAAGTTTAGCTTTCCTGTTGACAACACAGACGGAATTACTGAAGGAATTGAACGACATGGAAATAGAGATAGTTCTGCCCAGTTCCAAGGCACTATGTGCCAACGTCACAGTCGGGTTGTCGATTGTGGACAAGATCAGGGGACAGCAGACTCAGGATGAGAAGTTGGCTAAGCTTCTTCAAGGAATCAAGACAGGCATAGATTCCGAGTACACAGTGAGAGATGGGATATTGTATTATCAGGATAGGATCTGCGTACCCGATGTGCCTGAGATCAGGAAAGAGATTCTCGATGAGGCACACAGTTCGAAATTTGCCTTACATCCAGGAGGCACCAAAATGTATCACAATGTTAAGGATACTTATTGGTGGTCCGGGATGAAACGTCATATAGCTGAGTACATAGCACGATGTGCCAAGTGCCAGCAAATTAAGGTGGAACATCAGAAGCCTGGAGGACTTCTGCAGTCACTGCCCATTCCTGAATGGAAGTGGGAACACATCACGATGGACTTTGTGTCGGGATTGCCAAAGACAGTTAGGGGGAGTGACTCTATCTGGGTTATCGTAGACAGATTAACTAAGACAGCTCACTTCCTGGCAACCAAGACGACACAATCTCTTCAGCGACTAGCTGAGCTATACATCAGAGAAATAGTTAGACTTCACGGAGTTCCAGTATCGATTGTTTCTGATAGGGACCCCCGGTTCGTATCACGATTCTGGAAAGGACTACAACAAGCTATGGGCACGGAACTGAGTCTTAGCACTGCGTATCATCCCGAGACCGACGGCCAGTCGGAAAGGACGATACAGACTTTAGAAGACTTACTGCGTTTTTGTGTCATAGACTTTGAAGGAAGTTGGGAAGATCAGTTGCCATTGGTCGAGTTCACGTACAATAATAGCTATCAAGCTAGTATTGGTATGGCACCATATGAGGCATTATACGGCAGGAAGTGCCGATCGCCACTGTGTTGGACAAAGGTGGGAGAAAGGAAACTCTATGGGCCGGAGATAGTGGAACAGACCGCACAAAAGATACAACTGATCCGACAGCGTTTATTAGCAACTCAAAGTCGACAGAAAAGCTATGCAAATGTTCACCGACGAGACTTAGAGTTTGCGAAAGACGATTATGTGTACTTGAAAGTGTCACCCATGAAAGGGGTGGTCAGGTTTGGCAAGAGGGGAAAGCTTGGCCCCAGATACATTGGGCCATTCAGGATCACGAAGAGGGTTGGACCCGTAGCTTACGAGCTTGCCTTACCATCGGAGTTAGCACATGTTCACAATGTGTTTCATGTCTCGATGCTAAGGAAGTGTATAAAGAGTGCAGATCAAGTGATCGAGCACGAACCGTTAGACGTCCAGGAAAATCTGAGTTACATAGAGCATCCAGTGCAGATTTTGGATCGTCGAGATCAGGTGCTACGGAACAAGACTATTCCATTAGTCAAAGTTCTGTGGAGGAATCACCGAATGGAAGAGGCTACTTGGGAGCGAGAAGATGATATGCGCGCCAAGTACCCGCATTTATTTTCATAGTAGTATATGCTAAGTTTGAGGACAAACTTATTTTTAAGGAGGTAAGAATGTAATATCCCGACCCGGGATACGTCACGTATACCGAGGTAGGTCGGTTAAAACATGTAACTTAAACGATAAGATATGAATGTCATAGTATTCCCATGGAAATGAATGACCAAGGCTGGGTAACACCCGAGCATCACAGGGCATTGCATCGAAATGCGTGCATGCACGCATTCCCATGCATGCATACGTGAATGTAGATACGTAGCTTGATTTAAATCAGTGTATGCAAATATGATTTAAAATAGAATTAGACCTCCACATATGCATGTATATACATGTATAAAAAAAGTGTATTTCATGTGTATATATGTATAATATATAATGTATTATACATGTATGATGTAATTATGTATATATGTATATTTACATAAGAAACAAAAAGAAAGGAAAAAGGAAAAAGGGGAACTGCCTTGGGCAGTATGCAAGCACCAAAGAGAGTGTGTGTGTCGGCTATGTGAGAAATGGGTGTGTTATATATATATATATAATATGATATATATATATATATACATAAGTGCCCAACAAATCTCCAAGCCATTTAATGCAAAGGTTGCATTTGGCAGAGAGAGCACAGGTTCTGGGTCAAGGAAAGAGGCCATAGAAGGGGGAGGAACCGAGAGAGAGAGAGAGAAAAGAGAGAGAGGCGGTGGAAACTCTCTCTACAAATATAAGCCTACGGGTGTGGGTTTAAAGGCACAAACAAGACCAAAGTTGAGAGAACATCTTGGCAAAGAATTCAGGAGCATAAATAGGAAAGTTGGAAGGTCACAGTGGGCTAAATCCGAACACCCAGGTGAGTGGTTTTAATTCTGTTTTTACAATTTAAAGCATGAAGCTTGTATGTAATTATATAGTCTAAACAAGCATGAAATATAGGTTTTAATGCAAAAAGAATCATGGAAAACGGTTGAGAAACCATGGAGAAATATGGAGTTGCAGGTTTCATGGATAATTTCGGGTTCTATGAATTCATGCTTAAAACCTTGATGTTTGTTTATGAAAATAGTCCTTAGAGGTGCAGGAAACCATTTCTAATGGATTAGGGTCAAAACAGTGTACAAATAGTCACGAAATAGGAAGGATATGGGTCACCGGAAAATCGGCCGGAGATACTTAGGCTCTATTTCGTGAAGTTATGAAGGGATTTAAAGGAAATAGAAAATGGATTTGAAATCCTTAGGAGAAGGGGAAGAGAATGACATTTAAAAAGGGTCGAAATCTCACCGGAAAATGAGTCACCGTCGCCGGAGAAGGTGACTGTACACGCCGGAACCCTACCGGAGACGTGGGGAAGACGATCGGAAAAACGTGGGGGCTATCGGGTCAAAACTGGGATGGATCCGGGTTCGGATCGGGTCGGTACCCGACCGGATATGAAACGGACCGAAGCTGTGTCGTTTTGGGTTTCTAATTAAATGGATTTGGGCATGTTTGGTTGCAGGAATAATAAATAGAAATTGGGTTTTGGGGTTAACCGAAACAGGGATAAGGATAGGGAATTGGGTTATTGAAATCCGGTTCTTGAATGAAGGTGAACCGTTTGGTTCAGGGCAAGAGTGGACCGGTCTAGGGTTTTTAGGTCTGAACCAACTGGTTCAGACCGCAGCTTATGGGAATTATAATGTAATACCCCGACCCGGGGTACGGCACAAATATCGGGGTAAGTCGATACAATAATAAAACCCGAACTGTTTTAAGTTATGTTGCATAATTAAATGGATATATATATTTATATATATGAATATGTATGCATGATAATGTATTAAAGTGATCTCATGAATACATACATATATGTAAATTGAGTACAGCTATATAAATATATATATGGTAAATGAAATAATATGTGTAAATATATATATATATTATATGAGAAATTGAGTGAGGTGTCTTGGGTGCTCGGGTGTGCTGCCACCGCAGCTACAGGTGGCAAGGGCCACCGACTGGGGATCGGTTAAAGGGACTAAAGAAAGAGATGGGAAGAGAGAAAGATAAGGTAGAGAGAGAAGAGGTGAGTGTTTTGTATACATATATATGTATACGGGTTTGAGAGATGAGAGGTTAGAAAAGGAAAGAAAGGTCAGGAACTCAAGGGGAGAAGAAGGGAGAGAGATTGGTTCAGAAACAGAAAGGTGGGAGAGTCACAGTGAGCTCAAAATCCGAAACCCAGGTAATTGATTTCAGCTCTGTTATTTCAATTTAAAGCATAAAGCTTAGATATAATGGTAGGGTCTGAACAAGCATGAAATATAGAAATTATTGCAAAAAGAATGAAGCTAAATGGTGTAGAAACCATAGAGAAAATTGGAGTTGCAGGTTGATGGAATAATCTCGGTTCCATGAATTTTATGGTTAAAATTTGTTTAAATGTTTATGAAAACGATCCTTATGCATGCAGAAAACTATTGGGAACAATTTAGATCCAAAACAGTCAACAAACTGTTACGAAATCAAGAAAATCAGTTCACCGGAAAACCGGCCGGAACTGATAATCACTCTATTCGTGAGGTTAGAGAAGTTCAAATGGGAAACCAAAGGTAGATTCGTGATCCCCATGTGATGAGGGATAAAATGGCATTAAAAAATACATGAGAAAAATAAATGGAAATAGTCACCGGCGTCGGAAGGGACGCCGGAACCCTACTGTTACTCACCGGAACTTTGAGGGAGATGATCGGAAAATCGGGGGGCTACCGGGTTAAAAGGAACGGGTTTGGGTTTGAATCGGGTCGGGACCCGACCGGTTATAAAAAGGGTAAGTTAAGCTGTGTCGTTTTGGGTTTGAAATTAAATGGGATTGGGCTTGTTTGGTTACACGGAAAATAAATAGGAATTGGTTTTGGGGTTAACTGAACCATGGATAGGGATAGGAAATTGGGTTTATTGTATTCCGGTTCTTGAATGGACTGAACCGTTTGGTTCAGGGCAAGGGTAAGACGGTTTAGGGTTTTGGGGTCTGAACCAACTGGTTCAGACCGCAGCTTCTGGGATTTATGAACCGGCCCCAAATATTTTGGAAAATTTCACTGTTGCCCAAGTATAAAAATTAATTAAATATTAATTTTTACAAAAATACCCCTGACTCAAAAGTGGGTCAAACGAGGTCCAAATAGGGCAAATGAATAGTCAATTTTTATTATCTCGCATGCTCTGAGTTCAATGGTGAGGTCCGTTTCACGAGACGGAGTCCCGAAAAGTTACGACTTGTACAAATGACCAAAATACCCCTGCTTCATAAGTGAGTCAAATGGACTCCGATTGAATTAAATAATTAGTGAATTTTTATTATTTTGAACCTTCCGAATCCATTGGTAATGTCAAAATTATGAAAAGAGGTTCCGAGAACAACGGACATATAAAAGTCTAAATAAGTGTTAGAAATACTGATCATAGCAAGGCATAGAATCTGGTGAATAGAATTATTCTGAAACATATTTACTGATATATAGGGAACTCAACGGGAAAAGGCAAACCTACAGGAGACTGAATTAGCAACGCATTAGAGGTAAGTAGATACCCTTTCTCTTCCATGTGGTGTTATCAAGCCAAGTTCATTCTTTTACTGCCGAACTTGTACTCCTGAGCGTATCTGATGTTATTGTCTCCACAATGTGATATTGTTCTATCTGGTGGACATTGATTTATTGCTGTACCATTGTTATCATGTTGAACCGTACTTTCAAATGCCTATTGTTATGTTTTCATTGAATTGATGATATTCCATTTTATATACTCCTATGGAATCATTTATGATCATGAAATGTTTATGTATACTGGATTTGTGCTCAGTCACAATATCCATCCGATGCTTTTAAATACACTGAAGACCTTCGGGTCGAGTCCGTGAACGGACATATGGCCATACACTGGAATGCACTGAAGGGGGTAAACCGGGCCCCCAAGGACCGAGGGCATATCAAGCCCTGACACAGAACAAAAGCATCTCTTATACGATTGTTCAACTAAAATTGTTGAATTACATTGTTCTTATGATTATCTTGTATTGCGAGATATTCCTTTATTGATTTATTGTGATCCATTATAATGGCAGTACTTTCTTGTTATTGTATTATCGTTGAGAATTCCAGAACATTGTTATGCCATTCCTACTGATTCTACATTGTGATCCTACTGTTCATTTGCCACTGTTCACATGTTAAGAGTTTCATGTTGATGATATGTCCCTTACTCCTAATTGTACATTGTGTTCCATTGTTTATTGGCCTTTATGGCAACTGTTTCCATTGGCTATTATAGCATCCTATTTTTATGATCGGCTATCATATTCTTATTCTTGGATTCATATTCTTTTATGATCCTCGATACCAGTGTCGGAGATCTGTATTTACTTGCTGGGCTCTTGTAGCTCATTCCACCCTTCTCACCCCCATTTCAGGTACTGATGCCGCGAAACCCCGGTAGGAGTTTAAAGACATAGAAGGACATGTGAGGAAATGCATCAGTTTGTGTTTTAGTTCTCCCATGTATTCACCACCCTCGGGTGCTGGTCATGCTGGTTCTTAATTTATTATGTAGAACCATACTATGTATTGTAAAGACTTTCGCTAACATTGTGTATTGAAAGACTTCCGCTGATGTACTATTACTGATAAGACTTCCGCTGTTATTGTTTTGAGATTTTAGTACTTTACATATTAGTACTATGATACAGGAATGGAAAAAGTAGGGACGGCCTTCGGGTCGGCCCCGCGACACGAGATCCGCATAGGGTGGGTTTCGGGTCGTGACAGCTTGGTATCAGAGCTATAGGTTCGATTGTGAGTCATGGGAGATAGGACTAGAAATAGAATGAATAGATGTAACTGACCTTCCTTATATAGAGTTCATACAATCTTTGATCATTCTCTTATTGATTGATTAGACAATTTACGGATTATCTTTACTGGTTATCTTTATAGACATGGTTATCACAAGGAATACATCGACAATTATGAATCACATAGATCACTTAGAGTTAGAATCAATAGATAGAATTGAAGTCTCTATAATATAGATTTCATGTGCGCATTGATTATTATTTTGAGCATTGATGGTTATCTTATAGACAAGGTTAACAAAAAGGAATATCTCAATAGATTATATTGACTCGATTAGACCATAGACGAGTAGATTTTTATGGACATACTTATCTAACACTTATGGGTTAGAGCAATGGTGTATACTAGGAATATTGGGATAGGGAAGGATCAATTAGACTGAATTGAGCGCCTTATAGAAGAGATTCTCAAATCTCTGCCTCAAGCTCACCCCAACAGACAACTATGGACATTGAAATAGTGGCACTGTTAAGGATCACCCCATAGGGTAAACAAGGAATTGCTCTCGGAAAGCTAAGGTTACGACCAGTGCCACACCTACCTCACTAGTCTTGTTGGTATCAAGGAAAGATCAAACTACTACCCAGATAACTACAGGTACCCTTCTAGTTATTTATAACCTGTTTAGATCTAAAGAGATCTTTACACACTTGATTGTGTTTCCATGTAATTGCCGAACTGAACTTAGTAACTGAACATTTGGATGATTGCTTTACTGATTCTATCACATCTGCAAGGTTAATATTGGAAAATGTTAGACAGAGAAACACGAGATACGGAGCAAAATCACGAATATTATCAACAAGTGACCTATACTTGGAAGTTAGGTCTAGTGATGTAAAAGAAATCGAGACTGAAGATCAGGAGTAAATATAAATTATGAAAATGAATAACGGTGATTGTGAACGGTAAAAGAGAAAATGTGGAAAATTGACAGTCACTGATGTGCTATCAGGACCTCTGTTACCGGTGAGGAACGGCCGCCTTATCATGTAACTAGGGTAACTGAGAAACACACAGTACTACCTTAACCAATCTGGATACTAAGAATCTTTATGATACTGTTAGAACGACGTATACCCCAGAGGACTTAAGGATTAGAATGCTACAATATCACTACATCTATCCTACCAAACCTAGTGATGCTAGGAAATGATTGGAGCATTAAGTCAAATTCTTAGGCTCAACTGGTATTAAAAGATTTAGTGTTAAAACAGTTTTGGTTCATGGGAGATGAGATTGATGCACCGGTATTACTAATGCCAAATAGAGTAAATCCTGACACGATAGATAGACTTATATGTGAATTCTGACCATTGATCTTTTACAGCGAATTGAGAGATGATTAGGCTACTGTACCAGTAGTCGCAGGTATTATTTATAGTTGTTTACAAATGCTCAATATTGTTAAATATTACTCTACATACTGATTATAAATTTAACATTTACTACTAGCTGAACATAGAGACAGAACTCTAGGTTATATGTTAACTGTCCAAGGATGATGATTGATGATAGATGATATGCATGAAATAAGTAGAGTATGTAACATAGATATACGAGTGTTAGATTGATATATTATTCACTTGAAAAATTAAAAGACATTGATGAGCCAAGTGATTGCATAATTCATAAAGTTCAGGGAATAATGATAGAATAAATGTAAGATATATAATCTTTAAAATGAATTACATACTGTTATAGATAAGAATGATTACTGGATAGACGAGATTGAATAAATGTCAACTCTTGAAAGAGTCATTATCACTGAATACTATACACTGGGGAATCATTAGAAATGAACAATATACATAGAATTTGGAAGGTACAGATCATAAGTGTATAGTTTAACTGATCCAAGAAAGAACTTGGTGTATTGAAACACATTAAATGAATTGGGGCTGTCCAAAGACAAGAGCAAGTTAAGATATTAAAAGTCAACTAGTCTTGGAAAACGACTACATATTAAAATGAAAATTTATGATTATTGACTAATGACCCTTAAGGATAGTAGTGTACTTAAGGATAAGTGATGAGAATTTTTGAGACTTAACATTGACAATACTGAAGGAGGTTACGATAACTGATATAGACAGATAAGTGAAACTTGAGTAGGAAATAGTAGTCATACTTAAAAGAAATTGGAAGGAATCATAGCAATAATGAAATAAATAATCTGTAATGATCATTTTGTCTTATGAAGGCACATAATGAATATTCATTGAATTACAATTTGATGATTATTATGTATGTAAGGGAACTTAAAGGGGGTAAGTACAGGGGAATTGATATTCTAAATAAATTGATGATGTACCGGGAAATATGAAGAATCTTGAGTAAAATATAGATAGATCAACGAGGTTTCACTGGGAGATAGTAGTTAAGCTTGCAAGGAATCATAGTAATATTGGATTTGGAAATCCTTAAGATTGTTTTATCTTATAGAAACATGTATTTGATATTTATTGAGTTATGGTTGATGATTGTTCTGTACTGAGGGAGCCTTAAGAATTAAATTACTATATCTAGTCTACAGACTTGATGTTTATGGTCGAATGATCAATCTATATTACGAGAGTTATTGAGAATTGAAATTCTATTTACGGATTAGGAACTTGTTGGTTTTATACAGTGAGAATCTGTGAGCATTAAATTATGTTCATAATAAACGAGGGAAACGATTAGTGCTCATTGAGGGATAGAATGTAATATAGAATTGGAAACATGACGCTTTGAAAAGTATTGAATCTGACAGTAATATCTAAATGAAATGAAAATACCTTGAAAAGGTAATAAATTAACTGTGATATCTAGATAAAGGAATGACACCTTGAAAGGTGATACAGGTGATGAGTAATAGTTAATCCAAATACATTATTGGAAAATGATACTTTTAGGGTTACTTATGATTGGTCTATCTTCTATATTATGTTACACATTTAATGTGTTCCCATATGTTACTAACTGAATGTAGAAACTGAACGCCTGGACCATTGACTCATTGCTTATGTGACTGTCAAGAGAACTATCATTGAAACGTGTTAGATACAGGACATGTGAAATATGGACTAAGGATACAAATACTCTTACATAGCTGACTTGAGGTCAAGGAACGATTAATAGAATAACAGATTGATTGTAGAGGAAATGATACATAGAAGCTGATGTGAACTCTATGAGTTCCATATAATATCATTTCAAATGATACATATACCCTAGATATATTAGTAGACTGAATGGATAGAGTGTTGTCAAGCTACGTTTGAAAATTTTAAAATTTCCTTCATCAAAAGATATCTTAAATTATAGAAGCCGAAAAGAACCATAGCAAGGAATTGTGTCTCATGGGAAGGTTTCGAAGCATATGTGGAATTATAAAGAGGGTAGTACAGTTACAAATGTGATAGTAAAACTTGATTTGATGTGACTATAAAACTTGATCTAACGTGACAGTAAAACTTGATTCTCAACGGAAAATCTTTATTTAGTTAATGTAACAGCCTATTTAAGTTATATTGTGATGTTAGAGGAACCACGAAAACCACCGAGTTAGAATCATTAAGTTTGCGGACAAACTTATTTTTAAGGGGGTAAGGATGTAATACCCCGACCCGGGGTACGGCACAAATATCGGGGTAAGTCGATACAATAATAAAACCCGAACTGTTTTAAGTTATGTTGCATAATTAAATGGATATATATATATATATATATATGAATATGTATGCATGATAATGTATTAAAGTGATCTCATGAATACATACATATATGTAAATTGAGTACAGCTATATAAATATATATATGGTAAATGAAATAATATGTGTAAATATATATATATATATATATATATATATATATTATATGAGAAATTGAGTGAGGTGTCTTGGGTGCTCGGGTGTGCTGCCACCGCAGCTACAGGTGGCAAGGGCCACCGACTGGGGATCGGTTAAAGGGACTAAAGAAAGAGATGGGAAGAGAGAAAGATAAGGTAGAGAGAGAAGAGGTGAGTGTTTTGTATACATATATATATGTATACGGGTTTGAGAGATGAGAGGTTAGAAAAGGAAAGAAAGGTCAGGAACTCAAGGGGAGAAGAAGGGAGAGAGATTGGTTCAGAAACAGAAAGGTGGGAGAGTCACAGTGAGCTCAAAATCTGAAACCCAGGTAATTGATTTCAGCTCTGTTATTTCAATTTAAAGCATAAAGCTTAGATATAATGGTAGGGTCTGAACAAGCATGAAATATAGAAATTATTGCAAAAAGAATGAAGCTAAATGGTGTAGAAACCATAGAGAAAATTGGAGTTGCAGGTTGATGGAATAATCTCGGTTCCATGAATTTTATGGTTAAAATTTGTTTAAATGTTTATGAAAACGATCCTTATGCATGCAGAAAACTATTGGGAACAATTTAGATCCAAAACAGTCAACAAACTGTTACGAAATCAAGAAAATCAGTTCACCGGAAAACCGGCCGGAACTGATAATCACTCTATTCGTGAGGTTAGAGAAGTTCAAATGGGAAACCAAAGGTAGATTCGTGATCCCCATGTGATGAGGGATAAAATGGCATTAAAAAATACATGAGAAAAATAAATGGAAATAGTCACCGGCGTCGGAAGGGACGCCGGAACCCTACTGTTACTCACCGGAACTTTGAGGGAGATGATCGGAAAATCGGGGGGCTACCGGGTTAAAAGGAACGGGTTTGGGTTTGAATCGGGTCGGGACCCGACCGGTTATAAAAAGGGTAAGTTAAGCTGTGTCGTTTTGGGTTTGAAATTAAATGGGATTGGGCTTGTTTGGTTACACGGAAAATAAATAGGAATTGGTTTTGGGGTTAACTGAACCATGGATAGGGATAGGAAATTGGGTTTATTGTATTCCGGTTCTTGAATGGACTGAACCGTTTGGTTCAGGGCAAGGGTAAGACGGTTTAGGGTTTTGGGGTCTGAACCAACTGGTTCAGACCGCAGCTTCTGGGATTTATGAACCGGCCCCAAATATTTTGGAAAATTTCACTGTTGCCCAAGTATAAAAATTAATTAAATATTAATTTTTACAAAAATACCCCTGACTCAAAAGTGGGTCAAACGAGGTCCAAATAGGGCAAATGAATAGTCAATTTTTATTATCTCGCATGCTCTGAGTTCAATGGTGAGGTCCGTTTCACGAGACGGAGTCCCGAAAAGTTACGACTTGTACAAATGACCAAAATACCCCTGCTTCATAAGTGAGTCAAATGGACTCCGATTGAATTAAATAATTAGTGAATTTTTATTATTTTGAACCTTCCGAATCCATTGGTAATGTCAAAATTATGAAAAGAGGTTCCGAGAACAACGGACATATAAAAGTCTAAATAAGTGTTAGAAATACTGATCATAGCAAGGCATAGAATCTAGTGAATAGAATTATTCTGAAACATATTTACTGATATATAGGGAACTCAACGGGAAAAGGCAAACCTACAGGAGACTGAATTAGCAACGCATTAGAGGTAAGTAGATACCCTTTCTCTTCCATGTGGTGTTATCAAGCCAAGTTCATTCTTTTACTGCCGAACTTGTACTCCTGAGCGTATCTGATGTTATTGTCTCCATAATGTGATATTGTTCTATCTGGTGGACATTGATTTATTGCTGTACCATTGTTATCATGTTGAACCGTACTTTCAAATGCCTATTGTTATGTTTTCATTGAATTGATGATATTCCATTTTATATACTCCTATGGAATCATTTATGATCATGAAATGTTTATGTATACTGGATTTGTGCTCAGTCACAATATCCATCCGATGCTTTTAAATACACTGAAGACCTTCGGGTCGAGTCCGTGAACGGACATATGGCCATACACTGGAATGCACTGAAGGGGGTAAACCGGGCCCCCAAGGACCGAGGGCATATCAAGCCCTGACACAGAACAAAAGCATCTCTTATACGATTGTTCAACTAAAATTGTTGAATTACATTGTTCTTATGATTATCTTGTATTGCGAGATATTCCTTTATTGATTTATTGTGATCCATTATAATGGCAGTACTTTCTTGTTATTGTATTATCGTTGAGAATTCCAGAACATTGTTATGCCATTCCTACTGATTCTACATTGTGATCCTACTGTTCATTTGCCACTGTTCACATGTTAAGAGTTTCATGTTGATGATATGTCCCTTACTCCTAATTGTACATTGTGTTCCATTGTTTATTGGCCTTTATGGCAACTGTTTCCATTGGCTATTATAGCATCCTATTTTTATGATCGGCTATCATATTCTTATTCTTGGATTCATATTCTTTTATGATCCTCGATACCAGTGTCGGAGATCTGTATTTACTTGCTGGGCTCTTGTAGCTCATTCCACCCTTCTCACCCCCATTTCAGGTACTGATGCCGCGAAACCCCGGTAGGAGTTTAAAGACATAGAAGGACATGTGAGGAAATGCATCAGTTTGTGTTTTAGTTCTCCCATGTATTCACCACCCTCGGGTGCTGGTCATGCTGGTTCTTAATTTATTATGTAGAACCATACTATGTATTGTAAAGACTTTCGCTAACATTGTGTATTGAAAGACTTCCGCTGATGTACTATTACTGATAAGACTTCCGCTGTTATTGTTTTGAGATTTTAGTACTTTACATATTAGTACTATGATACAGGAATGGAAAAAGTAGGGACGGCCTTCGGGTCGGCCCCGCGACACGAGATCCGCATAGGGTGGGTTTCGGGTCGTGACATATAAACCGGCCCCAAATAGTTTGGGAAATTTCACTGTTGCCCAAAGTATAAAAAAATTAATTAAATATTAATTTTACAATAATGCCCCTATTCCAAAAAGAGGTCAAACGAAGTCCAAACGACACAAATGAATAGTCAAAACCTATTATCTCGGACGTTCTGAGTCCAATGGTGGGGTCCGTTTTACGAGACGGAACCCCGAAGGATAAAATACCGTAAAAGTGCAAAATGACTATTTTGCCCTTTTTAGTACAAAAGTCCAAATGGAATTCCGCGAAAGCCTAAACCGACTTTCTTCGGCATTCCGGACTCAATGGTAAAGTCTAAAATAGTATTTGAAATACTTATGATAGAAAAGCATAAAATTTGATGAATAGCAATTATTCTGAAACGTATTCACTGATATATAGGGAACTCAAAAGGCAAGGGTATACTCACGGATTTCTAAGACAGAAGCACGGTAGAGGTAAGTGGATCACTTTCTCTTACATGTGGTGTTCCCACAAGCCAAGTTTATTCTTTTACTGCCAAACTCGTACTCTTGAAAGTATTGATATCCATGTGTTCCACATTTTGATATTTTCTATCTTGTGGACATATCATTGACTGATGTATCACTGTTATCATGTTTCACTGTGCTTTGAAAGCACCTATGTTATTGCTATCCACTTTGTGATATTGTTCTATCTAGTGGACCTTGATTGATTGCTATATCATTGTTATCATGTTGAACCATGCCTTGAAAGACCTACTACTGTATCCTCATTGAATGAATGACATTCCATTTTTATATTCTATGGAATTACTATGATCATGACATGTTTATGGACACGGGAGTTGTGCTCAGTCACAACAACCATCTGATGCTATCTGATTAAATGGGACCTACGGGTCGAGTCCGTGAACGGACAAATGGCAAATTATTGGAATTGACTGGGGGTATGCCGGGCCCCAAAAGATCGAGGGTCTGCCGAGCCCTGAAACAGAATAACAGCATCTCTTATGATTGACAGAACTTAATTGATTGAATGGCACTATTCCTTATAATTCTTCAAGTCTCGAAAGACTTGCATTGATTGATTTGATTGTCATCGGTTCATTGTGGCAGTACTTCATTGTTGTTATGCTTTCATTTTACACTATTACTTCTGATTGTGTATTGTGATTTACCTTTCATTGGCCCTCGTGGCAATTATGTTCATTGGCTATCACAGTATCTCCTTCCTCATGATTGGCTATCATTATCTATTCATGGATACACATTTGATCATCGATACCAGTGTTGGAGATCTGTTTTACTTACTGAGCTTTGTAGCTCATTCCACCCCATTTACCCCCATTTCAGGTGATGACGCTGCGAGACCCCAGTAGGAGTCTGAGAGCGTAGGGGGATATTTTGAAGTACTGTTCAGTCTATGTTAGTTCTCCCATGTATTCACCACCCCCGGGTGCTGGTTACGGTTTAGTTCTCATTTTGAATTTTGTAGAACTATGTCATGTATTTAATAGATTTCCGCTGTTAAATTTGATTTAAAGACTTCCGCTGGATTACTGTAATTGATAAAGACTTCCGCTGTTTATTGTTTTAAATTTTTAGTACATTGCATGTTAGTACTATGATACAGGAACGAAAAAAAAAAAAGTAGGGACGGCCTTCGGGTCGGCCCCGCGACACGAGATCCGCATAGGGTGGGTTTCGGGTCGTGACATTTGAACCTCTTCCAACTGCCCATAAGCAGACACTCGTGGGGCTTCTACCCTCTGGGTTAGATCAGAATGGAACACAACAGAATTGAGCAGAACAAGATGCCAATCAGGCATATGAGCTTTTCCAAGCTGCCCATACGCGGACACTTATGGGGCCTCTACCCTCTGGGTGATGCTCTGGCCTAAGCTATACTGCTCAATCTTGTAGTGGGCCCAAGAGTAAGACACAACATAACAAAACAGAATCGGAACAGACTCCGAATAGCATATAATAGAATAGAATCATAGCAGAACATATCAGAAGGGCAGGACAGAATGGAATCATGCCATGTGTAATGCAGTACAAAGAGTATGCATTTAAGTATATGAAACAGTACAATATATGAAGATACTATGATAGTTAAAATGTCACTAAGTCAGAAGTTTCAAGTTTCTCACAGTATATGAATCTAGATAGTACAGTAAAAATTACACCAAGTCATGGGTTCTGAGTTACTCACAAATTGTACGCTTATCTACATTTACAGATGTTCTCCAGATACGTCCTTAGGGACATCCTTGCATTTCTTGAATAATCATCATCAATCACGGACATATAAAAATTCATCCATCCATGAATTCTTTATCATCTTAGGAGTCTATCAAATCATCTAAGTAATTTCATTAGCTTATCTGGTTTCAACTTAGGTTATTAAATTCCTTACTTAAGCTTAGTAGCTTCCAGAATTATAATTTAAGTCATTTGGACTTCATTCGTTATTAATTAATCAAGTATTTAACCTTAATGGAAAATGGTAATTTATCATTCATGCTCTGGACCCTATCTTGGTCCTCAGAATATTTCACATGTCTTATATATAAATTTCTAAGTCTTTTGGACTTCATTTGCTATCTATTTTAGGTCATCGGGAAACATCGGGCATTTCCCAGTTTATACTTTGACTATTCAGGAGTCTTATTTAGACCTTCAATTTTCATAATTATGCTTATGATAGTCAATTATATCAGATTGACCCTCTTTTAGAATTTATTTGGCCTTTACTTTGTATTTTCTATGCTTAGAGGTATTTTAGTCATTTCACATTTTATGAAATTCTGACCTCAAATCATTATTTAGTCATATATACGCGTTCACAATTATTTGGGCCTCCATTAGTAACAATTTCGTCCAATTAGGACTTTATTTGGGCTTCGTATTGTATTAGGGATATTTTGGTACTTTTACATCTTATGATGGGACCACCCCGGAGTCCCTGGATGTCCAATTTGACATTTACATTGTGTTTGGAACATCCGAAAATATTAAAATAGCCTTTTTCGGATCTCAATTTAGACTTTATTTGCTTTATTTATTGGCCAAAGGTAAAATAGTCATTTTACCCTATTTATAAATTAATTATTTGATTATTAAATTATTTTTCCAGGGATTTATTTGAATTAAATTCTCAAGAGCTGGGTTAGAACATAATTACTCAGGACTTTAGGGCCAAACCATAATTGAACAAAGTTCTAGTTTTTCTTATTTAAATTAAACTAGTGAACCAAGGGGTTCTTGGGTTGTAACCCGAAACTAGCCGAAAGGGCTTGTGAACCAGCTGGTTCAGGTTACTCTATGAACCGGAATAGAATATCCCAGTTGTCTTCCTTATCCATGGTTTGGTTAACTCTTTATTTCCATTTCTAATTTATTATTTCTATAACCAAATAGGGTAAATTCAAATTAAAACCAACCCTTAAATGACGTAGCTTCATTAACTATATTTGAGCTCGGTTAGGTCCCGACCTACCTCAACCCAAAATTCGGTCCAACAAACCTAAAATGACTCGTCTTCCCCATGTTTTTTCGGCGTTTGCTTTGGCGCCAGTCGCCAGAATTGTTCAATTTTTCTATTTTTCTCTTATGATTTTTGCGTCTGTTTTCACAGAGGTTTATACCAAATTAATCCTAAGACCCTAAGCATTAGTTTCGAACCATTTTAGACCTCAAACAACCCAAGTTCCGACACCCATATGCATTTTTTGACCATGTGCTTTCTGAAATCTGACTATAAAATGGTCATTTCTTGACCATTTTTCATGATTCTAACTGTTTTGGATTCCTTGAATAATTTCCTATCTGTTTCCATTCACCAAATCAAGTTTAATTCAACTTAAAATTTTACTAATTTTGGCCGTGAGTTACAGGGTGATTTTATTTTCGGTTTTTCTACTAATTTTTGGTTCCTAATTGTTTGCAAAACACAAAAGGAGGAATTTTGAGCACGTACCTTAGTCTAATGCCCGACCTTGGAAGCTTCCCTTCTTTTTCCATCCATGGCAACTTGCTAGTTTCCCCCCTATTTCAACTTCTCTCTCTCTCTCTCTCTCTCTCTCTCTCTCTCTCTCTCTCCTTCTCTCTTTTCTTACTTCACTTAAGTTATGGTTCTTCATGATGACTTGTATAATTTAGAATATTTTATCACTCCTTAACTTTAAACTTTAGTCTAATTTTATGTATTTTCTGGTTGATTTTAGGCTTCATCGTCATCATTTAAATTTTATTTCAGATTTGAAGAAATTAAAGCAGTCCATCGTCTATGGACTACTTGGGCCAAACAACCTATTCATTAGGCCTGTGAGCTCGATCCATTATAGCTGATCCCATATTTTATGCCAGCTGTCCAACTAAAAAGCCTAAGAAAAAGACGTTAGCCGTAGAAGCTGCTGCTAGCGTGTAGGGCTTAAGGGTTCTGTTGTGTTTAAAAAGAAAGCAGGAGAGAAAAAAGAAAGGGGCTACGCGGCAGAGAACAAAGAGAGAAAAAGCAAGGCGTTGGGGCTAAGAGGAAAAAAAGGGCTTAGAAGGCGTGGCGACATATCAGGAGAAGAAAAGAAAGGAAGAAAAGAACCAGTAGGAGGAGGTGCTAAAGACAAAAAGTGTCACGACCCGAAACCCACCTTGTGCGGATCTCGTATCGCGACCGCCACCCTTCGGCCGAGGCCTTAGGGCAAGGCTTACATAAGCAACAGTATCGGACAGTGGTGCAGCCTGTGGTTGCGGAAGCGTGAAAAACTTTTCTTTTTCTTTTTAAACATCTGTCGCACACCCGCCCGGTACTGCCGCTCTTCAAAGCCGTACATATGATCATAAAATCAGAGCATACTAAAATTTAAAGTTTTATATACATTACATATCCGGTTGCCTATCGGCTTAGGTACATATCTTCCAAAATCTACTACATCAGCTACAAGTCTTAGTACATTAAAATCCTAATCCAAATGGAGCCGCTAGTCGTCAATCCACAAATAGGGCAAGGCTCCTACTTCTCATCAATACCTGAAAAAAATGTTAGGGAATGGGGTTAGGTTCGAGAAGCTGAATAAGTAATTCCTGCATCTGTCATAGGTTTTCAATTAGTAGTGGTTTCGCACATGAGAGTTTATAAAATACACACTACCAATTGCTCGTACATTTGAACATAGAGTACATGCACTTTTCATAAGGATAGCTTTGAAACTTTTAAAGTGTTCAAGCTAACTATACATTCGTTCAAATAGAGTATATGCATTTCAAATACATAAACATGCGTAATAAAATGGCAGTAAAAACTGCTTCCATTTCTAAACATGTTACTTCAAAAGACATAAGCATTGCATAATGAAAATGGGGGTAAAAACCTGCTTCCATTTTTAAACATGTTACTTCAAAAGACATAAGCATTGCATAATGAAAATGGGGGTAAAAACCTGCTTCCTATTTTCAAAACATTTGTCATCTTTTCTCTTTAATTAGGTAGAATCCGTTTCGAACTAGACTCCCATTTTACATATACAGTGGAGATATCTCATTGCTTGTGGGATCAGATCCTGCTAGCAGGCATATGTACATGATAGGTCCGAAGTGTTCCGTAGAACCCACAACTCTACCTCTGTGCTTACGTGTGCTAATGCACATGATAGGTCCGTTGAGTTCCGTAAAACCCATAACTCTACCTCTGTGCTTATTATTATCTGGAAAAACGTTTGTCGTATGGCTTCTTTAAGTAAATACTTTTCAAGAGTATTTAAAATATAATGTTCATGATTTCATGACCAAATCGTCCAATATGTAGAATAAGAACTTCAGAATATGTAGACATGCTAAATACTTTTAAGGAAGACAGTAATAGAAATCATTCATTGAGCATGTCACAGTAAATTTTATAAGAACAGAATATTTCAAGACAGGAATCATGAAATATGGAATTTAACATTCAATACTCCAGATATTTTGAAGTTTAAAATAACATTTAAATCGTGGAGTTAAAATCTCTACTTCAAATGCAGGGTTACTCACCTTGGTCCTTAGGGTTGATGCTAATACTGCCTTTCCTTTCTCCTTTGTAGTTCCTAAACAATACATAAATAATTTATTAACTCATAGGTACTTCAAATATCTCCTACCGATGTTCGTATTTTATGTTTAAATTGTGTTCAATCTTCGCTTTTAGTCTCAGCATTATTCTCCTAACGTATACTCTTCTGGTAGCTTCATTAAATTTTAAAGTTTGATGTTATACGTTACGTATGTACGTGTCATATTTTTTCCGTACTTCATTTCATAATACGGACCTCACCATTGAATCCGGAACGTCGAAGAAAGTCAATTTAGACCTTCTTGGCTTTTAATTTGACTTTGGACATGTCAGGGGTAATTTCGTAATTTATACCTTAACGTGTCCCAAATTTTTGGAGTCCCGTCTCATGAAAGGGACCCTGCCATTGAGTCCGGAGCATCCAAAATAGTTAAAATGCACTATTCGTTTACTTTATTTGGACTTCATTTGTGACCCAGGGGTACTTTTGAAATAATTCTTATTTAAATGTTATTAATTTAATATTAAATTAATTTGATTGAGCCACAGTAGGATTTGTCAGAATTTTCTGGGGTCAAAACACAATTTCATAAACATCCGGTCTGAACCAGTGGGTTCAGTTAGCTTTTAAGTGAACCGGCTGAGGTTCGAAACCGAACTAACCGGTCTAATTCGGTTTAACACGTAATGCTGACGTCAGCCCTCAAATTTAATTTAAATGTAACTTTAGTTAAACGATGTAGTTCGACCCGAACCTTATTAAAACATCGGGTCAGGACCCGACCCGAGGCCCGACCCATGACCCGACACTGTTCATCGTCTTCCCCCAACTCACCCTCATTGTTGCCCTAATTTTTGGGTTTCTTTTCTTTCAGTTTCGTGCATTTTGAACCACTGATTTTCTCTATTATTGGGTGGTATGTGTTGCTGGAAGTTTGGCCAATCTTTTGGCATCCATTTAGAACCTTCAAACTAACCTAGATGCCCGGTCTAAGCCATAATCGCCGAACCTGCAACTCGGACAATAAACCTTCATCTCACAACCATTTTTAATGTGGTTTGGTGCTGCGTGATCCTTATGACATAAGGTTTCAGTCCCTATTCTCAAAATCGAGCTTAGGAGTTTCAAACAAGAATTGGGTTTCACGGCCAAAACCTGCAACTAACTTTTTAGAGTTCATTTCTTGGGTTTTAAGGTCGCGGGCTAATGGTTTGAGAACCCTAATGAGGTCTAGTTTAAGCCCCAATACACCAATTTAGATTCAGTTCAAACTAAATCAGACCTGCACTTAAAATTTTTCGTAGTTTTATTCAACCTGTAACTCTAAATTTCTCACTAGATTCTTCATCATTTTCCTTCATTTCTTTTGCAAATTAAAGCTTAAAGTATGTACAATAAGACCCTTACTATTGCATGCTTTAAATTCAAAATAAATTAAACAGAATTCGACCTACAAATTTACCTGTTTACTATTTTTTCGGACTTTCTCTTTCCTTTTTCAGTTTCCTTAGAATTCCTTCTCCAGTTCTCTTCCTCTCTTTCGACCTTCTTCAGTGCATTTTTCTCTCTCTTTACCCGTTTTATTTCCCTATCAAACCAACATGCAGTCGGTGGCATCGCCACTTGTTGGCATCAATCCTTGCATGGAGAACACATCTCAGCTATTGTCTCTCTTTCTTGACTGCCGACCATTTCCATCTCATGGAGAACAGCTGTATGGCTATTTGCCCCACTACTTCTCTCTCTACTTTCTCTCAATTCTTCTTCATTTGTTTATCTTTATTTTCTTTTGCCTTCCATAGTTTAATTATATACTTACATTAACATATATATATATATATATATATAACAACCGTACACATGTGTATATATATCTATTGTATATCATAGATTAAGTTACATTAGTCTTTATATTCGTATATATATATATATATATTTCTTTTTCGTGTAATGATATTATTATTTTCATTATTCAATTTGTTTACAAAATCTTCATGCTTAGATTTTACGCTCGTAACTAAGCTTAACGGTTAACGTGGAAACTTGCAATTTCAATGAGATCACCAAAAACAGGTTGGTGATTGCAACGAAAGTGATGTACAGTCGTCCTGATTTTTTCGGGACTTTTACTGAAACTTTACATATTGGGGTTCGAAACTGTCTCACTACTTAAGGTTTCGTTACTTAATTACTATTTGGGTGTTTTTACGATGCGTCGTTGGGTCGGGGTGTTACAGAAAGGAGCGTGCGGCGCAAGAAGAGAAAAAAGGAAAAAAAAAGAAAAAAAAAAAGAGAAAAAGCGGCTGCAACGCTACTGCTAGGGAAAAAAAAAAAAGAAAGGAAAAAAAAAAAGAATAGTAAAAGGCGTAGCAGTAGAAAGTAGTTGCGGCTGTGGCTTAGAGGAAGCAAAGAAAAACAAGAAGCAAGCGCGACAGAGAAAAAAATAGGCGCTGCAGTTGGAGATCGGCTTAGAGGGGAACAGAGAATAAAGTAGAAAGAGAGGCTGTAGCTGGAGAAGGAGGCTGTGGCTGGGCAGTTGTGGCAGGAAGCACAGAAAAAGTAAAAAAAGGCAGTTGCGGTAGGAAAAGAGAAAATCAGAGGGAAGGAAGCTGCGGCAGAGGAAGAGTATTTTTTAGTGTTCAATTTCTTCCATTCCTCTTAGAAAAAAATATGTTGAATTCGTTTATGTTGAATTTAATTTTTAGCATGAACTAAATTTTCTTTATTATAGGAAAATGATGTAATCTACTTTTGAACTATGCTTGCTTTTTTATGCTAATTTGAAGTAATTCTCTTTTATGTTTGTCTGATTTATTCTAAGCCTATTGCTTCTAATTAACTAGGCCATTAATTAGATGATTTTGATCTTGTAATTTGCTGTCGAAAGAGGGAATTATAGGATAGATCTTGAATATTTTGGCATATGTAAATATAGAGATCGAAAGACTTGTATGAACCTATGTAGCATCAAAATCATTGGTCTTATTTCTTTCTTGCTTTATTAATTTGCATACTCTTGTGTAAAATGATGAACAAGAATAGTTTCCAATTGACTGTCGAAAGAGGCTTTTGGATAAATTGGAGATTTGCTAACAGACATAGAGAATTAAATTCAATTAGTTAGATGAGTAAAGCATAGTGAGGGATTAGGTGAAATCGATTTCCTAGAAGTTTTCTTTCCCATTAAGTTGATTTTTGAACAACATCTTTCTTTTCCGTTGAGTATTTTCTTTGAATTGATTTTATTTTAAATTGCAATTACAAAAATCTTAGTGTCTTTTCTAGATAAAATCGAGATTAGCATAATTTCGGTATTTGCCAAAAGTAAGTTACCAATCCTTGAGGACGATACTCTTCTCATCACTTTACTACAAAACTATGATACTGTGCACTTGTAGTTTTCTTTGAAAGGGAACAATCTCAGTTTAATGGTGTCTTCCGTAACACCATTAATCTTTACAGGGTCACAAATCTCCAAAAATATCGCCAAATGAATATTGCGATCATCAAGTGGTGATTTGCTAAATTGGGCTTGTTGGACCATGCTGATCAAGGTTGGTTTGAGCTCAAAATTATTGGCATTAATGGTCTGGCGTCTTATACCCGAGTAGTTGTCATTCACAACTGGCCATACATAATCCTTCATGGTGCGTGGCTATGCAACCTGCTATCCAGTCAGCCATGGCTAGTACTTTCTTCTCTTTTTGTGATCTAAGAGTTTTTTCAATCTCCGGATCAAAAGGAATAATGTCATGATTTCTGGCACGGCACATCCAACATTAAAAACACACATGGAAAACAAAAAATAAATAAAAATAATAAAAAAACTTGCTAAATTCTTTCCACCTACAGAAATAGCCCAACTCAGGAGTGAAATCGGTCAATTCAAGCAAAATGATTTCGGGTCACTCTATGAAGCATGGGAAAGGTATAAAGATTTGATATGACGCTACCCTCAACATGGATTGCCGGATTGATTGCAAGTTCAGATGTTCTATAATTGGTTAAATGGGAAAATTTGGACCATAGTTGATGCTGCTTCTAGGTGGAACTTTGATGTCAAAGACAATTGAGGGAGCTACTTCTCTTTTGGAAGAAATGGCCTCAAACAACTATTAATGGCCAACCGAAAGAACTATGGCTAAGAAAGTTACTAGGATTCTTGAATTGGAGCTTTAGTAGCCCTTTCAACTCAAGTTGCTTCTCTATCCCATTAGATTTCAGCTTTGACAACCCAAAGGATACCACAAAGTGCAGAATATGTTGTAGCTACAAGTATGACAGTTCCGAGTAATGAAGCGAGTCAAGAACAAGTTCAATACCTAAACAATCAAAACTACAACTATCGTGGTAATCCTATGCCAAATTACTACCATCCAAGGCTTTGAAATCATGATAATTTGTCTTATGGAAACACAAAGAATGTGTTGCAACCTCCTCCAGGATTTGATAGTCAACCAAATGAGAAGAAGATGTCACTTAATGATGCCATGATTTCCTTTGTTGAGGAGACAAAAGCAAGGTTCAAAAAGACTGATTCACGGTTGGATAACATTGAGATTCATTGTAGCAATATGGGAGCCGCTATGAAGAATCTTGAAGTGCAAATTGGGCAACTAGCCACGACCATCAATGCCAAGAGGAACTTTTCCTAGCAACACAGAGGTGAATCCAAAGGAACAATGCAAGGCCATCACACTTAGAAGTGGAAGAGAAATTGAGAGGTCACTGTCAAAGGAAGCCAATTCTACCCCTACAGCTGCAAACAATGGCCAAAACAAGAATAAAGTAGAAGAAGAGGAGATTGTGGATGATACTCTAAGAGAGACTGACATGCCTCCAGCAATTTCATTTCCTGACAATCCTCCTATTTTCTCTACTCTACTTCCTTATCCTCAACGTGTAACAACCCAAGCTTAGTCTTCGGTTAATTAATGTAATGAAGCTCTTTTTGGAAACTAATGCAGTGTCTTAGCTATTTAAATCCAATTTTTAACACTAACGGAATCCAAATTACCTAGCTATAGAAATTCAAAGGGATTAATAACCGACACTAAACCTTGGATGTTGAAGCTAACCTAAATAGGAAGTGACTGGAAGAAACCGCGTCGAAAAAGGAGCAACGGAAAAGAAAATATTAGGGAAATAGCTGAAAATAGAATTCTGCGCAACCAAACAGGGCCTAAGCCCAAAATATGGAAAAATGCCCGAAAAGTGAGGCCAAAGGGACGTGAACCCTTGACCTAAATGAGCAAGCACATGGCACCAAAAAGTTACCAAGTTGGCTGCCAACACCTTTGTGCCTATATATACAACAAAATGGTATATAACTCTGAATTATCCTAGGCTGCCTCCCAAATTGGCCAATGACCATGCATGCAACACATCACCACCACATCACCCTATGCACCCTAGCCCATCATCACTCTACCTTAGAGCACTTGATCTCACCTTCACCAATTACCTTACATGCAAAACCCAACATAATCTTTTGGCTCAAATAAACAAAATGAAATACATGCTTATACGGGAGTGAGTGTGTGGACGGATGAAGTGGAGAAAATCAGAGGGTGTGTGTATGCAAGTTTGAAAGTATAGTGAGAGAGAGAGTGAAGAAGAAGAGTGAAAAAGAAGGAGGAGAAGAGAAAGGGCTCCCTGCATGGCTACCTGACTTGAAGGAGACCACAAAGCCTCAACCGAGAAGAAGAGAGAGAGAGAGAGAGAGAGAGAGAGAGAGAGAGAGAGAGAGAGAGAGAGAGAGAGAGAGAAAGCACTGTTTGGAGGTAAAACACAAAACCACCCATTTTCTCTCTCTAGGAATTTCTCATTTTTACAAATTGTTTAGGCTTTTTAAATGCATGCATGATGTTTAGGATAAGAAATCTTCATTAAGGCATCAAAATGAGACCTCAAAACGACCTAGAAAACCCAAAACTGTAAGCAGCCGCCATTAGAGGACCTTGCTTGAACTAGGTCTGAATCGACTGTGGTTAAACCTCGATTGAGGGATAGGGACCTGAACTAGATGTTGTAAGGTTTTCACTGCAACAAGAACAAGACCAAATGGCTCAAAAATGTGCCTCAAAACCTGAGTCATAGGTTTCGGCCATGAAACCCAACCCCACGAACCTTGCTCAAAACCTAATTTTGGTAAAGGGGGACATGAACCCCCTGATGCATGGATCACAAGGAACCAAATATCATGAAATTTGGTTAAGAAATGAAGGTGCACGACTGAGTTATAGGTCCCATGATAATGGAGTTGAATAGCACCCCATCCTTAGATTCGAGGCTCAAAACGAATGCCTAAGATGATGGCTTGACTTCCAGAGATGTTTTGGAACCAAAAGTAGTAGAAATTCGTACTTGAAACTCCACGAAATTGAAAAAACATGAAAACTGGAATTAGGGCAAAACTAGGGAAGAAGAGAGGAAGACGATGAACAGTGACGGTCGGTTCGGGTTGGTTTCGGTTTCGGGTTGGAACCCGACTCGTCGCATAAAATGGGTTTAAGTGAAACTACGTCGTTTGGTTAAAAGGATTTTGAATTTTAAAATTTAGGGCTGACATCATCATGACATCAGCATTACGCATTGAACTGGCCAAACCGGTTGGTTCAATGAAATGGTAGACCGGTTCAGTTACAAATCAACTAAACCCTTTGGTTTATTTTAAAAGTTTTAAAGAATTGCATTTGTACCCCCTAGTTGTTTAGAATATTTTACTAAGGCCCAGATTTTAAAAAGGAAATTTCAAATGAGCCCCGTGGAAAAATAATTAATTAATAAAATAAATTATTTAATTATTTCATTAATTGGATAAAATTACTATTTTACCCTTGGACATTAAATGACTCAAACGAAGTCCAAATTAAATAAATAAATAGTGTATTTTTACTATTTCGGGCATTCCGGACTCAATGGTCGAGTCCAATTGATGAACTTACATCCTAAAAAATACAGACACATAAATGTTAAATGACTATATTGCCTGACACGACCTAAGACCCCACTCTATGCGGATCTCGTGTCGCGCACCCGATCCGACGCTGCTTGTCAAACCAAGGGTCTCAACTTGCTACACAATCAGTGCTACTAACATGCAACAACTAAAATGCGGAAGAAAATAAATAAAAGTTGCATGTGATATATATAATGTTTACAAAATGCGGAATACAAAATTTCTTAATACAACTGTTCATCCCCAAGACGTGGATAACATGGGAGAGCTATAAGACTGTCTGTACTAAGTATTACACTGCAGCTTCAAAAGCAAATGTCCACCTCCTAGCTATCAGACTCTAGGGTCTGTCCTCGATATCTGTACCTGCATAATGTTGTGTAGTATTTGATGAGCTATGAAAACTCAGTAAGTAGTCCTTGACTCTGCCATGTGCACAAGGGTATAAAAGAATGCTAGCCAGTCAATGAATATATAACTCAATATCAGATGATGGAAGTCAAATGATAAGGAAAAGAAACTGTTATGCCAACAATGTCATACTGCTATAGTCATGAGCTATCTCAAGTATGAAATGTAAGCACTGTACTGAAAGCTGTAAAATCTCATGATCATTCAATAACAACATAACATGATCAAGCTATGAATATCAACAATAAAAAATAGTGATATCAACTAAAACTGAGATGCACTAGTGCTGGTGGGGCCCAGCTACCCCTTGAGCTCATATTCAGTTCCAGTTGGCTGTATAAATATTCAGTTCCCATTCGGGCTGTATGAATATTTAGTTCCGATCGACTATATGAATACTGCTCTGTGTACACTGTGATTGTACGTCCTATGCCTCGCATAGCAACGTAGTAAATGTTCCACTTGGAACCTGGACCCGAAGGTCCTAAACTAGCATCAGAATGGATATGTGACTGAGCACAAATCCGACACTAATAATATATCAGGATCATGCTATCTTCCACGAAGAGTATAGTGGAATCATAACTGATTCTAGGCAATCTGAGGTAACAATAGTTTTCGAGGCTACGGTTACTAGACTTGCTTTGAATAAAATTGTCTGGCCCTCACGGCCCTAGGTACAAGTGTACATAAAGAAATCTGTGCACAAGTGTATAATCATGATCAAGATATATATAAAAATCAATAACTGTCTCCCACATGATAGGGCAATATCAATGTGGCTAAATAAATACTGGTGTGGATGTACAGAGTACGAAAGTAATATATGTACAAGAACTGTGACATGGCTTGGAATGTAACACATGCAGAGATCGGATTTTACTTACCTCTTTCTGTATCTGTCTAGAAGGTCAAACCGCCTTCTTCTCGTATCTCGGTATTCCTATGATTCAGGAAACTCAATCTCAGTCTACATATATCTATTTAACTCATGATATTCATCAATTTTTATGTCTCTTTACTATTGATATTTATTTTACTTGGATAGACTTTACTATTGAATTCGGAATGTTCGAACTAAGTCGATTTGGGCTTTCGCAGGAATTCAATTTGGACTTTTATACTAAAAAGGGCAAAATGATCATTTTGCACTTCTATGGGTCTTTTATTTTTCGGGACGCCAGTCTCGCTAAATGGACCTCACCATTGGTCTTAGAATGTCCGAGATTGTTGAAATACACTATTCATACGTTTAATTTGCACATCGTTACTGAAAAGGGTAAAATGGTCATTTATGCATTTATGGTTCTCACTTATCGGGACCTCTTTTCATAAATTGGACCCCACGGATGAGTCCAGGAATGCTCGAAAGAATAAAATTTTGCTATTCATTCATTTTAATCGGAGTCCGTTTGACTGCTTTTTGATTCAGAGGCATTTTCATAATTTTCTATTACTATAAATTAATTAAATATATTAATATTTAATTAATATTTTATTCTGGGGGTCAAATCATAATAATTAACCGTTGGGGGGTCAGTTTGTAAATTTCGTAACTTTCTGGGTCAAATTGTAATTTCTGAAAATCCTATTCTAAATAGGAATAACCAAACAGTGCATAGTGATAGAACAGGGATAGGATATCCCTATTCTGATTTCAATTTGAATTTCAATTTCTTACACATGCAACCAAACACTCCCAATTTTATTTTAAAACTTTTTAAACTTAAACAAAACTGTGCCGTTTCACTTACCTGTTTTCATTTCGGTCGGGTCCCGACCCGGACCCGAACCCATGACCCGATACCCGAACCCCAAACAGGACCCTTCTTCCTCGTTTTTTCGGTGGAACTCCGGTAGGGTTCCGGCATGAACAGTTGTTCTTCTCCTGGCGACGGCAACCGAATTTTGGTCATTTTTCACCCTTTTTTCTATGCAATTTTCTTCCTAATTTCACAAGGATTCCATATCTATCTTTGGTTTCCTCTTTAGAGCATTCTATCTTCACGAATATGGCCAAGCCCGTAACTTCGGCCAACTGAATACTTTCATTTTCATGCTAATTTCTTGACTGTTTTCACTTCTTTCTTTTTCATTTCATTTTCTGCATCTCATAGGGAAATTTCTAGACTATTTAAACAATGTTTCATGCATAAAGTTTTAGAAATCCGATTATTCTCTCACACCTGCAACTACGGTTTTCTCACTTAAATTTGCATCATTTTCCTTGATTTTTCTTGCATTCTTTTTCTTATTTCATGCTTGTTCAACCCCTCTACTTTAAACTAAACAAATCATGCTATAAAATTTAAAACAGAAACAACCACTCACCTGAAATTTCTGGTTTCTGGGTGGGGTTCCTTCTCCTCTCTCTCTACTTCAGCTTCTGAACTCATTTCTGAACATCTCCAAACCTTTACAACCTCCCCAAATCACTGCTTTCTTTTCTGTCTTCCATTTTACGCAACCCATATATGTATATATATAAGATACAACCGACCTCTCTCTTTCTCTCTCTACCCTCTCTCTCTCTCTCTCTCTCTCGGTTTCTCCCCCTTCTAAAGCTCTTTTTCTTGACCTAGGTTATGATTTCTCTCTGCCAAATGCAACCTTGCATTTATGGCTTGGGAGACTTGTGTTATATATATGTATATTATATTCACACACACATAACACACACACATTTAAGCCAACCGACACACACAACACACAGTGACATACCTGCCACCTTCCTCCCCCTTTCCTTTTCTTTCTTTCCTTTTCTTTTCCTTTCTTGTAGAATATCTTATATATATATATATATGTACACATATATATGTATAATACATCATGTTATACACATATATATACATATAAATACATATTTTATACGTGTATATATATCCATATGTAGGCATATAAATCTATTTTTAATCATATATACATTCACTCATTTTGAACGGGCCACACACATACGTAAATGTATGTATGCATGGGTTTGCGTGCGTGCACGCATTACAATGCATAATTCTAGGACGCTCGGGAATGGCCCAATATTGGCTATATAACTGATACTATTTATTTTCTATAACCGTACAGTACATTTGACATAATGATATAGAGTTTAAACGGTTCGGTTTACAACTATTAGTACACTACCCGACCCGATCTACCTCGATATTCGTGCTAATCCGGGTCAGGGTATTACATTCTTACTCCCTTAAAAATAAGTTTGTCCCCAAACTTAGTGGTTCTAACTCCGGGGGTTCTCAGGGTTTCTTTAACATCGTGGTATAACTTGAACGGACGTTCACACGTACTAGATAAAAATTTTCTGCTGAGAATCAAGTTTTACAGTTATATCAAATCAAGTTTTACTGTCACATCAGATCATCTTCTATTTTTTTTCTAAAATTTTCAAGAGTATTTCAAAACTTTCACGTGAGGGTTACATATCATTTTAAAAGTATCATGTGGAACTTATAAGGTTCACCCTAGTTCCTAATTATCATTCCTTTATAATAGGCTTGCTATTCAATTTATTGTTCCTTGACCCTAAGTCAACTATTTAAGAACATCTGTATCCCTGGTCTGTATTTCATGTGTTTATTACTCTGTCATGTATTATGTTCTCTTTCATACATTACGTTTTATATTTCTGTATGAATTCTAACACTAATAATGGTTACATCTTATCTTGCATCACATTATGTTCTTTATTAGACATTACGTCTTTCTTTAATTATTATTTAGCTAACTCCCTTCTTTAGGGAATTTCTTGTTATAATACTAGGGGTTCTTATTACTTTGTCTTTTATGGGTCTTATAATCACGTGATTTATTTTATCTGAGATTCTACCAAAGTGGTTTAAGCTTCTCCAAAATCAAGACAGTTCATAATTTCTTTAATGTTCACAAATCTTTTCCTTTTTTCTATACTTATAAGCATTTTTTTTTTTGTGGTTCTATAATTCCATGTATCACGATTCTTACTAAATGATTCACTGCTCTTTGAGTCTCTTTGCTATCATTTAGATTACATAAATCCCTAAAGGTTACTTAGGATTGGTTATTACTTACTTTTACTTAACTTGACAGAGTATCATCATTTGTTCATATCAAATCTACTACTCAAGTTACTAAGGTTTGTCAAACCTTTTTCTAACACTTATTCATTATATATCGCCCTTCAGAATTATCTATATTTCAAAATGTTAACTTCTAACAACCTCGTTTATTAAATAAACGTCTTTAAAACTCTACTCATCTTTTACCTTATTAGGGTCTATCTATAACCTATTCAAGACTTCTCGTATCTCTGGTACATCATCAATCTATTACTCAATCAATAAGGTTTATCAACTCCCCCTGTACTTACCCCCTTAAGTTCCCTCTTGATTTATTTCTACATCTATTACCTTTCTGAATGTATAAGTATTCTAATTAGATGTCACATGTCATAGATACTGCCCTTCAAGTGTTACTACTCTATCTAAATGTTATCATTAATTCTGCTACCCTTCCAAGGTATCACTACTCCGTTTAGATATTTCTATTTAAGCTATTTTTTTCAAACTGATACAATTCCCAATTCTATGTTACCTTTTATTTTTCAATGTGAAATAATTGTTGCCCTTATTTATTATGGAATGTCTAATTCTCATAATATAAGACAATCATCTAATCATGAACATCAAGTTCATGATAATTCAATTTTTAATGATTCCCTCAATATAACACTCATTAAACTGTAACTCAATAGATATCAAGTAAATGCTTGCATAAGGTAGAATAATCAGTTCAAGATTATTTATTTCACTATTACTATGATTCTTTCCAATTTCTTAAATATAACTACCATCTCTTACTCAAGTCTCGTTTATCTGCCTATATTAGTCATTGAAACCTGTTTCAGTATTTTCAGTGTTATAACTCAAGAATTCTCATAAATCATATTTAAGTATACTACTATCCTTAAGGATCACTATTTACTTGTTCATCTTAGTTGTTCAAGAATCGTCATCTTTTAGGAAAATATGTAGTCTCTTTCTAATAACTAGTAATCCTCGAGTATCTTAACTTGCTTCCATCTTCTAGCAATCACAAGTCATGTTATTATTTCTAAATCGTTAATTTCTTTCTTAGATTAACAATATCTGTACACTTATGATCTGCATCTCATATACTCTATGTATATTAATTCATTACTAATAATTTTTCCTAGATGTATAACATTCGTTGATAATGACCTTTTTAAGAGTCGCTATTGAGTCTATCTCGCTTCTCAAGAAATCCTTCATATCTATAACAGTATGTAGTTCAATCTAAAGATTATAAGTCTTTTTTTTTTAAATATGTGATTGCTCTTTGAATTTTATCAATTACTTAATCATTCTCTTGGTGGAAATTGAACATTTAACATATACCTAAGAGTTTTGTTTCTATGTTCAACTAGCAGTTCAATTTCTAATTCAATCTAGTAGTGAATGCGTAAAGCAAAATCAATACATAAATTTAGCATGCTGTCATGTCATAACTAACTAGTAATAATACCTGGAGCTACTAAGGTGGTAGCCTACATGTCTCCCATAACAGTAGAGAAGTCATATCCTGAGCATTTCTGCTCCTTGTCTCGTGTCTTAGTCGTCATAGGTGCTAGGGGAACTATAGTACGAGCTGTGGATTCCTCCTCTTGAGAATCCTTCCTAACACTCTTCTGGGGGCATTTCACAGCGAAATGTCCAGGCTGCTTACAAGTGGTGGTAGAGATTAGTGCCCTTGAGACAAATCCCTTTGTGATACCTATGGCAATTTGAACACTTGGCCCTATTTTGGCTGGCCCTTACTTTTCTCGATCCTGTCTCAGGTCTAGGGAATGAGGGTCCCTTCTCTTTGTGTCTGTCTTCTCTAACTTGTTGATTTTGAGGCATTAGTTCAACGATCCTCTCCACAAGTCGTTCTAGTTTTCTCGAGTCTATCCATAAAGTCCAAGTCCTTCTGCATACTTCCTTGTGATTACCATTGCTGCAAAAGCTAATAATCAGGTTTCATACATTTCAGACTCTAATATCACATGTTAGTTCCTATCTACCAACTCTACTTGGACATTTGTAATACTAGTACCTTAGTCTTATCTCCCATGTACCACTGTGTTACCTAGGATGCTCTGGTACCAAGCTGTCACGACCCGAGACCCCACCCTATGCGGATCTCGTGTTGCGCACCCGATCCGACGCTGCTTGTCGAACCAAGGGTCTCAACTTGCTACACAATCAGTGCTACTAACATGCAACAACTAAAATGCGAAAGAAAATAAATAAAAGCTGCATGTGATATATATAATGTTTACAAAATGCGGAATACAAAATTTCTTAATACAACTGTTCATCCCCAAGACGTGGATAACATGGGAGAGCTACAAGACTGTCTGTACTAAGTATTACACTGCAGCTTCAAAAGCAAATGTCCACCTCCTAGCTATTAGACTCTAGGGTCTGTCCTCGATATCTGTACCTGCATAATGTTGTGTAGTATCTGATGAGCTATGAAAACTCAGTAAGTAGTCCTTTACTCTACCATGTGCACAAGGGTATAAAAGAATGCTAGCCAGTCAATGAATATATAACTCAATATCAGATGATGGAAGTCAAATGATAAGGAAAAGAAACTGTTATGTCAACAATGTCATACTGCTATAGTCATGAGCTATCTCAAGTATGAAATGTAAGCACTGTACTGAAAGCTGTAAAATCTCATGATCATTCAATAACAACATAACATGATCAAGCTATGAATATCAACAATAAAAGATAGTGATATCAACTAAAACTAAGATGCACTCGAGCTGGTGGGGCCCGGCTACCCCTTGAGCTCATATTCAGTTCCAGTTGGCTATATAAATATTCAGTTCCCATTCGGGCTGTATGAATATTTAGTTCCGGTCGGCTGTATGAATACTACTCTGTGTACACTGTGACTGTACGTCCTATGCCTCGCATAGCAACGTAGTAAATGTTCCACTTGGAACCTGGACCCGAAGGTCCTAAATAGCATCAGAATGGATATGTGACTGAGCACAAATCCGGCACTAATAATATATCAGGATCATGCTATCTTCCACGAAGAGTATAGTGGAATCATAACTGATTCTAGGCAATCTGAGGTAACAATAGTTTTCGAGGCTACGGTTACTAGACTGCTTTGAATAAAACTGTCTGGCCCTCACTGGCCCTAGGTACAAGTGTACATAAAGAAATCTGTGCACAAGTGTACAATCATGATCAAGATATATATAGAAATCAATAACTGTTTCCCACATGATAGGGCAATATCAATGTGGCTAAATAAATACTGGTGTGGATGTACAGAGTACGAAAGTAATATATGTACAAGAACTGTGACATGGCTTGGAATGTAACACATGCAGAGATCGGATTTTACTTATCTCTTTCTGTATCTGTCTAGAAGGTCAAACCGCCTTCTTCTCGTATCTCGGTATTCCTATGATTCAGGAAACTCAATCTCAGTCTACATATATCTATTTAACTCATGATATTCATCAATTTTTATGTCTCTTTACTATTGATATTTATTTTACTTGAATAGACTTTACTATTGAATCTGGAATGTCGAACTAAGTCGATTTGGGCTTTCGCGGAATTTAATTTGGACTTCTATACTAAAAAGGGCAAAATGGTCATTTTGCACTTCTATGGGTCTTTTATTTTTCGGGACCCCGTCTCGCTAAATGGACCTCACCATTGGTCTTAGAATGTTCGAGATTGTTGAAATACACTATTCATACGTTTAATTTGCACATCGTTACTGAAAAGGGTAAAATGGTCATTTATGCATTTATGGTTCTCACTTCTCAGGGACCTCTTTTCATAAATTAGGACCCCACGGATGAGTCCGGAATGCTCGAAAGAATAAAATTTCACTATTCATTCATTTTAATCGGAGTTTGTTTGACTGCTTTTTGACTCAGGGGCATTTTCGTAATTTTCTATTACTTTAAATTAATTAAATATATTAATATTTAATTAATATTTTATTCTGGGGGTCAAATCATAATAATTAACAGTTGGGGGGTCAGTTTGTAAGTTCCGTAACTTTCTGGGTCAAATTGTAATTTCTGAAAATCCTATTCTAAATAGGAATAACCAAACAGTGCACAGTGATAGAACAGGGATAGGATATCCCTATTCTGATTTCAATTTGAATTTCAATTTCTTACACATGCAACCAAACACTCCCAATTTGATTTTAAAACTTTTTAAACTTAAGCAAAACTGTGCCGTTTCACTAACCCGTTTTCATTTCGGTCGGGTCCCGACCCGGACCAGAACTCATGACCCGATACTCGAACCCCAAACAGGACCCTTCTTCCTCGTTTTTTCGGTGGAACTCCGGTAGGGTTCCGGCATGAACAGTTGTTCTTCTCCAGCGACGGAAACCGGATTTTGGTCATTTTTCACCCTTTTTTCTATGCAGTTTTCTTCCTAATTTCACAAGGATTCCATATCAATCTTTGGTTTCCTCTTTAGAGCATTCTATCTTCACGAATATGGCCAAGCCTGTAACTCCGGCCAACTGAATACTTTCATTTTCATGCTAATTTCTTGACTGTTTTCACTTCTTTCTTTTTCATTTCATTTTCTGCATCTCATAGGGAAAGTTCTAGACTATTTAAACAATGTTTCATGCATAAAGTTTTAGAAATCCGATTATTCTCTCACACCTGCAACTACGGTTTTCTCACTTAAATATGCATCATTTTCCTTGATTTTTCTTGCATTCTTTTTCTTATTTCATGCTTGTTCAATCCCTCTACTTTAAACTAAACAAATCATGTTATAAAATTTAAAACAGAAACAACCACTCACCTGGAATTTCTGGTTTCTGGGTGGGGTTCCTTCCCCTCTCTCTCTACTTCAGCTTCTGAACTCACTTCTGAACATCTCCAAACCTTTACAACCTCCCCAAATCACTGCTTTCTTTTCTGTCTTCCATTTTACGCAACCCATATATGTATATATATATAAGATACAACCGACCTCTCTCTCTACCCTCTCTCTCTCTCTCGGTTTCTCCCCCTTCTAAAGCCCCTTTTCTTGACCTAGGTTCTGATTTCTCTCTGCCAAATGCAACCTTGCATTTATGGCTTGGGAGACTTCTGTTATATATATGTATATTATATTCACACACACACACGTAAGCCAACCGACACACACAACACACAGTGACATACCTGCCACCTTCCTCCCCCTTTCCTTTTCTTTCTTTCCTTTTCTTTTCCTTTCTTGTAGAATATCTTATATATATATATATGTACACATATATATGTATAATACATCATGTTATACACATATATATACATATAAATACATATTTTATACGTGTATATATATCCATATGTAGGCATATAAATCTATTTTTAATCATATATACATTCACTCATTTTGAACGGGCCACACACATACGTAAATGTATGCATGCATGGGTTTGCGTGCATGCACGCATTACAATGCATAATTCTAGGACGCTCGGGAATGGCCCAATACTGGCTATATAACTGATACTATTTACTTTCTATAACCGTACAGTACATTTGACATAATGATATAGAGTTTAAACGGTTCGGTTTACAACTATTAGTACACTACCCGACCCGGTCTACCTCGGTATACGTGCTAATCCGGGTCAGGGTATTACATTGCCCCTAATACAATACGAAGCCCAAATGTAGTCCAAATTGGACGAAATTGATACCAATGGAAGCCCAAATAATTATGAACTTGTATATATGACAAAATAAATGATTTGGGGTCAGAACGTCATAAAATTTAAATGACCAATGTGTCCCTATTATCAAAAGAAGATACCAAACGAAGTCCAAAAGACCTAAAAATTTACGTATAAGATATGTAAAATATTCTGAGGACCATGATAGGTCCGGGGCAAGAAAAATAAATTACCATTTTGCCCCTGCATATGCCCGAAGCCAAATAAAAAGTCGAGAAGGCCTAAATTGACTTTCTTCGACGTCCCGAATCTAACGGTGACATCTAAAATTCCAAATAAGGTACTGAAAAATAAGTCACGTGAAAGATAAAACTTATTAAGTTACCACGAGTAAACCAGTAAGACCAATCCTAGGAAGTTAGGATACGTCTGGTCTAAGATTAATTAAAGAGCATCAATTTAGAGATGATTTGAAGTAAACGAGGAATTAATTGAAGTCTTGATGAATTTGATTTTTAGGAATTTCAAAGGGAAAGGGAAGGCTACTAGTAGCTCTAACTCGGGGAATCAAGGTGAGTAATCTTGCATTTGAAGTGGAGATTTAACTCTATGGATTTGAAGATGTGTTAAACTTCAAAATATCTGAAGCTTTAAATTCGATATTACATGATTCCTGTTTTAAGATATTCCGTTCTTATAAATTTTATTGTGACATGCTCAATGAATGATTTCTATTACAGTCTTCCTTAGAAGTATTTAACATGTCCTACATATTCTGAAATTCTTATTCCCAGTATTTGAAGATCCTATCATGAAATCATGAACGTCATGTTTTAAATACTCATGAAAAATACCTATTTGAAGAAGCCATGTGATAAATGTTTTACAAGATAATAATGCAAAAATCACATAGTCAGGATTTTGGGTTCCTTCAGGAACTCAATTGCCCTGACATGTGAAGTGTCACATAGTCAGGATTTTGGGTCTCTTCGGAACTCAATTGCTCTGACATGTGAAATGCCCGGTAGTAGGATCTAATCCCCCAGGCAATGAGATATCTCCATGTATACGAAAAATGGGAGTCTAGTTCGAAACAGATTCCACTAATGAAAGTGAAAAGATGACAAATGACTTTGAAAATGGAAACAGGTTTTACCCCTATTTTACACTGTGCATGTTTATATGTTTTGAAATTGATATGCCATAAAAGAACAGGCTAATCAACACTTGACACGTATGACCATAATCCGACTCATGCTCGGCCAACATGATTCTCACTCAGCCAATGACTAAAAGCTCAAGCATACAGATCATTACATCAAGTCGGAAGAGACCGAATATACACCTTCAGAACATATATATCCAGAACTGATCACAGGGTCCAGACCAACATTCCACAACCTCAGAAGGGGGCCAGAATTCCTGCTGAATGTCAAGCAGACCAGGGAGGAATCCCTTCGAGCCTACATTACGCGCTTCAACACCGAACTCACGGAGATCACTGACTGCAGCCCAAAATTCCTTGTAGTAGCCCTAATTGCTGGGCTTGCCCAAGGTGGGTTCAGAGACTCCTTGACAAAGAGCCCTCAGCCGATATGGCGGTATTAATGGATCGGGCCAGAAAATACATCAACCTGGAAGAAGCCAACTGCATGTCCCAAAAGGGCAGAGATCAGACCCAGAGGGACAATCCAAAGCGGGAGGACCACAAGAAGGAGGATCACAGAAGAGACTCCAACAAAAAGAGGGCCAGGAGCCCAGAGAAAAGAATAGCACCCAGAGCTGTGTACAACTCCGGACCAAGGGAGTTCACCAACTTCACCCCTCTGAACACCACACCGAACCAGGTACTCCGGCAGATCCGAGATCGGGAGAACCTGAGGTGGCCAGAACCAATCAAAGGAGATCCTAGTCTGCGGGACCAAAGTAAGTATTGTAATTTCCATAAAGATCATGGACATACAACTAACACATGCAGGACCCTCCGATATGAGATAGAGCAGCTCATAAAGAAGGGGCGTCTTCGGGAGTTCATCAAGCAAGACGGAAGGCAGAACCCCCAAGAAGACAAGCCTCAACAGCGGCCAGACCAGAGGCCCGAACAGAGGTAGGAGCAGAGGGAGGGACGAAACGAGCCTCAGAGGCAGAACAACCACGTCATCTACGTTCTCCATGCTGACTCCCCTGTCACAGGAATGTCCAACAGGGCAAGAAAGAGATATGCTCGGAAAGCCAAAGCCGCCCCGAACGTATTACAGATCTCCAACGTCGAAAAGAGGCTCAAGCCGGCATCAGAGATCCAATTCACCGAGCAAGATCTAGCAGGGTACACTGCCCTCACAGTGATGCCCTTGTTATCACCCTCAGAATCGCTAACTTTGAGACCAGGAGAGTCCTGGTCGATACGGGCAGCTCCGTCAACATACTATTCTATGAACCGCTCGAACAGATGAGGATAGACCATGACAACGTCAAGCCCACCACTGCCGTGATGGCAGCTTTTGACGGCAACCTCAACACCCCATTAGGGAGAGTCGACCTTCCTACCACTATAGGAGAGGGTGAAGGGCAGAAGACCACCATCTCGGAGTACATGGTGTTAGACATGAAGTCTCCCTACAACGTCATAATCGGGAGACCCTGGTTGCATCAGATAGGGGCAGTCACTTCGACCCTCCATCAGTGTCTGAAGTACGTCCACAATCAGAGCGTTCACTCTGTCAGAGGGTGTCAACCAACCTCCCGGGAGTGCCACGCTATCGCCCTTAAAGAAAAGGCTCCTAAATAGCAATTACAGCACACTCGGGATTGTGCAGATCTAGTATTCACTCACTCTCCCGAGGTGGAAGATTGCCCATCCGGCATTGAAGAACCCCTGAGCCCAAGGGGACGTGACAGCCGAGCCGAACCTGTTGGCGAGCCCATTAAAGTACTGGTCAGTTCAGAAGCAGAGGGGCATTACTTGTACATCGGCCCAGACCTAACACACACCGAGCAGGAAAAGATAGTCAGGTTCTTGAAAGACAACCTCTCTATCTTTGCTTGGGAGACCAGCGACATGGAGGGAATAGATCCTAATCTTATAACTCATAAACTGATGGTAGATCTGGATCACCCGCCAGTTAGATAGAAGAGAAGGCCGATTGCTCCTGAACGGCATCGGATTATAAACGAAGAAGTCCAAAGGCTGCTGGACGCCAGGATGATACAGGAAGTATTCTATCCCGAGTGGCTAGCCAATACCGTGCTCGTCAAGAAGAAAAATGGCAAGTGGAGAGTCTGCGTTGATTATACAGACCTCAACAAAGCATGCCCCAAGGACAGCTTTCCATTGCCAAGAATAGACCAACTGGTTGACGCCACTGCGGGGCATGAGCTCATGAGTTTCATGGATGCCTACTCTGGATACAACCAGATCCAGATGTACCCTCCAGATCAAGAGAAGACTGCCTTCATAACCGAAAGAGGACTCTACTACTACAGAGTGATGCCTTTCGGTTTGAAGAATGCTGGAGCCACTTATCAGCGGTTAGTGAACAAGATGTTCAGCCCACTGCTCGGCAGCACCATGGAGGTATACATCGACGATATGCTGGTAAAGAGTCTTCAGAAAGGCAGCCACCTCCAGCACTTAGCCCAGACCTTCAATATCCTCAGACAGCACAAGATGAAGCTCAACCCCTCGAAATATACCTTCGGAGTTACGAAGGGAAAATTCTTGGGATACATTGTCTCTCGAAGGGGTATCGAAGCAGACCCCACTCAGATCCAAGCCCTGATTGGGCTAAAGTCGCCAAAAACCAGAAAGGAAATTCAGGCGCTGAATGGCAGGATTGCAGCCCTGAGCAGATTTATATCCAAATCCACTGATCGCTGCCTACCTTTCTTCAAAGCTATGAAGGGCAGCAAAACTTTGCAGTGGACGGAAGAATGCGATAAATCCTTTCAAGAACTAAAGGAGTATCTAGCCTCTCTAGAGCTCCTGTCAAAACCAATACAAGGAGAAAAGCTACTCCTGTACCTTGTAGTCTCCGAAAACGCGGTCAGCTCCGCACTGATTAGACAGGACAGAGGAGTGCAGAGGCCTATATTCTACGTCAGTAGGGCGCTACTTGACATGGAAAAAAGATACCCAGAAGTAGAAAAACTGGCCTACGCCTTGGTCATATCAGCTCGGAAGCTTCGACCTTATTTCCAGGCCTATCCAATCGAGATCCCAACTGCCTATCCTCTGAAGTCAATACTGAGGAAACCTGAGGTATCGAGAAGATTAGTAAAGTGGTCTGTGGAGCTAGGGGAGTTCGACATATCATATATACCCTGAAATTCCATCAAAGGGCAGGCCTTAGCTGATTTCGTAGCCGAGTTCACCCCGGCAGTTCAGAACAAAGCACAAGTCACCGAAACTTCGGGAACCTGGCTGCTGTACATTGACGGATCGTCAACCGATCAAGGATTAGGGGTAGGCCTGGTACTGCAGTCTCCTGATGGGCTCACGTCAGAAAAAGCAGTCAGCCTGGGATTCAAAGCTTCTAATAATGAAGCCGAATATGAAGCCCTAATCTTAGGCATGAAGCTTGCCTTGGAATGCGAGGCTCAGAACCTCGACGTCTTCTCTGATTCCCGAAGGCCGTCCCTACTTTTTCCATTCCTGTATCATAGTACTAATATGCAATGTACTAAAATTTAAATCAATGAACAGCAGAAGTCTTTATCAATTACAGTAATCCAGCGGAAGTCTTTCAAATAATTTAAACAGTGGAAGTCTATTAAATACATGACATAGTTCTACACAAGACAAAATGAGAACTAAACGTAACCAGCACCCGAGGGTGGTGAATACATGGGAGAACTAACATAGACTGATACCGTACTTCAAAATTTCCCCCTACGCTCTCAGACTCCTACTGGGGTCTCGCAGCGTCATCACCTGAAATGGGGGGTAAGTGGGGTGGAATGAGCTACAAAGCTCAGTAAGTAAATGCAAATCTCCAACACTGGTATCGATGATCAATGAATCCATGAATAAGATTATGATAGCCAATCATAAGGATAAGATGTTGTGATAGCCAATGGAAACAATTGCCACGGGGGCCAATGGAAACTATTGCCACGAGGGCCAATGAACAGTAATCACAATACACAATCAGAAGTATTGGTGTAATAGCGATATGAAGAAATCCAATGATAATATAACAACAATGAAGTACTGCCACAATGAACCGATCACAATCAAATCAATCAATGCAAGTCTTTCAAGACTTGAAGAATCATAAGGAATAGTGCCATTCAACAATCAAGTTCTGTTAGTCATAAGAGATGCTTTTATTCTGTAACATGCCAGTGAATTTGCAATGCAATGCTAGTGAAATGCAACGAGATGCCAATGATCATGCCAGTCAATTGCCAGTGGAAAGCCTTCGAGGAATTCATTCCTGCCACCTGTCCATTCATGGACTTGACCCTTAGGTCTCCAGTCAATACAGAAGCATCGGATGGATGTTGTGACTGAGCACAAATCTGGTATTCATAACATATCATGATCATTCAGTGATTCCATAGAAGTATAAAAGGGAATATCATAGATTCAGTGAAAACATAACAGTACGCCTTTTAAGGCATGGTTCAACATGATAACAATGATACAACAGTCAATCGATGTCCACAAGGTAGAACAATATCACATTGTGGATAGCAATAACATGAGGTGCTTTCAAAGCACAGTGAAATATGATAACAATGATACATCAGTCAGTCAAATGTCCACAAGATAGGAAATATCGACTTGTGGAACACAAGGATATCAATACATTCAAGAGTACGAGTTTGGCAGTATAAGAATAAACTTGGCTTGTGGAAACACCACATGTAAGAGAAAGTGATCCACTTACCTCTATCGTGATTCTATCTCAGAAATTCCGTGAGTGTACCCTTGCCTTTGGAGTTTCCTATATATCAATGAATACGTTTTAGAATAGATTCTATTCATCAAATTTTATGCCTTTCCATCATAAGTATTTCAAATACTAATTTAGACTTTACCATTGAGTTCGGAATGCCGAAGAAAGTCGGTTTAGGCTTTCGCTAGAATTCCATTTGGACCTTTGTACTAAAAAGGGCAAAATGGTCATTTTGTACTTTTACGGTATTTTATCCTTCGGGGTCCCGTCTCGTAAAATGGACCCCACCATTGAACTCAGAACGTCCGAGATAATAAGTTTTGACTATTCATTTACCTCGTTTGGACTTCGTTTGACCTATATTTGGATTAGGGGCATTTTTGTAAAATTAATGTTTTTATTAATTTTTCCTGTTTGGGCCTTAGTGGAATTTCTTAAAACATTTGGGGCCGGTTCACAATTTTCAAAAGCTGCGGTCTGAACCAGTTGGTTCAGACCCAAAAACCCTAAACCGGTCTGCCCTTCCCCTGAACCAAACGGTTCAGTCCATTCAGAGAACCGGATTCCAATATCCTGGTTCTAACCCTTATCCGTGGTTGGAATAAGCCCAAACCCACTTTCTATTTCCTATCCCCATAGCCAAACAAGCCCATTTCATTTAATTTTAAAACATAAAACGACATAGTATCATGCCCAGTTCATATCCGGTCGGGTACCGACCCGACCCAAACCCAGACCCGTTTCAGTTTTGACCCGACAACCCCCACGACTTTCCGGTCGTCTTCCCCGAGAGTCCGGTAGGGTTCCGGTGGTGAGCAGTCACCTTCTCCGGCGACGGCCACCGGAATCCGACCACTTTTCAACCACTTTTGAATGCCATTTTATTCCCCTTTCCTCAAGGACCTCAACCATACCCTTTATTTCCATTAAACCCCTTCCAATCCCCACTGAATATAGGGAATAATAGCTCCGGACCGGTTTTCCGGCCAGATCTTCATTTCCATTTTTGTGACTTCCAAGCCACGGTTTTTACCCCATTTTCATTCTAAATGTTTTCTGCACCTTTTAGAAACATTTCTACAAACTAAAAGCAAAGTTTTAAACATAAAATCAGTGAGACCCGATTATCCTCCCGAACCTGCAACTCGGATTTTCTCTACGGTTTCTTAGCCATTTAACCTCATTCTTTTTGCATTTAGTTCCTTATTTCATGCTTGTTTAGACCCTATGATCAAAATGAATCAAATCATGCTATAACACTTTGAAGGAGAAACAGTGGCTCACCTTTAAATTCGGGTTCCCTTGGTGTTGAGCCCCTCTTCCTCGCGCCTCTACTCCAGATTTGTTCCCCTTCCTTCTCATTCCAAAACTCTCTTTTCCTTTTTGGTTTCCTTCTCCCGAGAGTGAGAGATCTCATGGATGAAATAAGCTTTTCATTTTTCTTTCTCTCTCTCTAGTCAGACTTCACCATGCCCTGTGACCTTCTTACACACTCCAACACCTAATTCTGTCACCACCGTTCCCTATTGAGTGTTATACACTCAAGTTATTTCATACACACATGTAACCGTTCACACACACACTTTTTCATACATATATATATATATATTCACCCATTCACACACATACTTGCACGGCTATCCTTGGCAGCCACTTGCCCACTTTTCTTTTCCTTTTTATTTTAATTTAATATACACATATATATATATCATAATACATTATATAATATATATATATACATGTATAATCCATAATTATACATATTTTATACGTACCTATATGCCCATACATACACGTATATACTTAAACTCTAGGCATGTACGCATACACTAATTTTCAGTATACTACGTGTCTGTGAAACATGGGCATGCATGGAAATACGTGCGTGCACGCTTTACGATGCATTATCCCGGGGTGCTCGGGTGTTACCTAGCACCTGTTATACATTTCAATCATTTACCATTTTCAGTCATTCATTTTCATGAAATACCATGATATACCTTTCCTACCGTTCAAGTTACATATTTTAACCGACCTTCCTCGGTATACGTGACGTATCCCGAGTCGGGATATTACAGGCAGTATCGGACGGATGTGCAAATTTTAAAATGAGAAAAGAAAAGAAAAGAAAAGAAAAAGTTTTTCACGCTTCCGCAACCACATGAAGCATATCTATTCGATACCGCTGCAGATGTGAGCCTTCGCCCCAAGGTCCTCGGGCCTGAGGGTGGCGGTCGCGATGCGAAATCCACAGAGGGTGGGTTTCGGGTCGTGACAATTTAAGCTTTAATTTACAAAAGAAATGATAGAAAACTATGAAGAATCGACTGAGAAAATTGGGTTACAAGTGAACGAGAATAAGTCAGAATTCTGGTGCAGGTCTGAAATAAGTAAAACCAAATCCAAATCTATGTGTTGGGACCTGATTTAGACCCTTCCAATACCTTAAAAATGTTAGACCGCGACAGTAGAACGCAAAGGTTGAACCCTAAAACACGAGTTGCATGGTTCGGCTGTGAAACACAGTTTCAGTTTTAGACGTTTAAACTTGATTTTGTGAATGGGAATAGAATCCCCAAACCATGAGGGTTACGCAAAGCCAAATCCTATGAAAAATTGGTGATGAAATAAGGATTTATCATGTAGTGACAGGTTTGGCTACCAAGATTTAAACCGAACACATGAACTTGTTTTAAAGCCTAAAATGAATGCCAAACTCTTGGGAAATGTTCCAAAAATGGATTAGCTTAAAAATAGAGGAAATTAGGTGAATGGATTGGCTCGCAAATGAAGCTTTTAAGCTTCAGAAATTAGGGTTACAGTGAGTGTCGAAGGAGGAAGACAACCGAGTTGACTCAAGACTCGTTTTAAACAACTGGGGAAACTCGGGACATGTGCATAATTGGAATGGCGACGTTATGATTAAGGTTTAAAACTTAAAAAGGTTAGGGCTGACGTCATGATGACGTCAGTATTACATGTTAAACCGAATTGGTTCAGTTATAATTGGACCGGTTCGTTTGAAATGAAACTAAACCGTTGGTTTAGTCCTAAAATATGGGAATTAACCCCGAAATTATTGTCAAATGCCACTGTGGCCCACTGAAATTAAAATAATATTAAAATAATAATATTTAAATAAGAAATATTTTAAAAATGCCCCTAGCCTTAAATAGGGCAATCGAAGTCCAAATAAAGTAAATCAATAGTGTATTTTGACTATCTTGGATGTTCCGAACCCAATGGCGGGGTCTAGTTTCAAGAGACGGAACTCCGAAAAATAAAGACACGTAAAGAGGGTAAAATGATCAAATTACCCCTGGTACCCCTAAAGCCAAATTGAAACCAGAAAAGGTCTAAATTGACTTTCTTCGACGTTCTGGACTCAATGGTGAGGTCTGTATTATGAAATGAAGTACGAAAAAATATGACACGTAAATACTGTGAAGTGATAAAATCAAACTTTATGCTTTAATGAAGCTACCAAAAGAGTATATATAAAAAGTATACACTCAAGATAGAAATGGAAATTTAATTACAATCTCAACATAAGTTAAAATCACCAATAAGTGGTATTGTAATGACTATGAAGTTAATGAGACTAATTATGAATTGTTCTTAGGAACTACAAGGGAAGCGGGGAAGCACAATAGTAGCTTCAACCTAAACGTATAAAGTGAGTAACCCTGTATTTGAAGTGGAGATTTAACTCCATGGATTTGAAAAGTTTTAAGTTCAAATTATGTGAAGCATTTGAATATCAAATTCAGTTTTTATGCGAACCTTCTTTTTAAAATATTCTGTTACGACATGCTTGTTAAATGTTTTTATATTCAGTTCTTTTCTTGGAAATGTTTGGACATGATCGGGTTAAATGCAAATCTCTTTAAACATTCTGAATTTGATTATTTCAAGTATTTGAAGTCCTATTGCAGAAGTTGTACATTTCATGTTTTAATACTCATGGAAAATATCTATTTGAAGAAGTCATGTGATAAATGTTTTGAAAGATAAACTGTGCATAAGCATAACATTTGATGTTGAAATCCTTCGGGATTCAACAATGCCCAGGTAGCAGATCTAATCCCCCAGGCAAATGAGATCGGCAACATTGGCAGTAAAATGGGAGTCTGGTTCGAAATAGATTCCACCTAACCAAAGAGAAAAGATGACAAACGCTTTTGGAAGTGGAAGCAAGTTTTACCCCCATTTTCACTATGCATATGTATATGTTTTGAAGTAACGCTTTGAAAATGGAAGCAGGTTTTTACCGCCATTTTATTATGTATGTTTATATGCTTTGAAGTGCATATACTCTATTGAAGAAATGTGTATTTAGCTTGAAAATTATAAATGTTTCTAAGCTATCATTTGAAGTCATGCTTTCAAAGATGGAAGCAGGTTTTACCCCTATTTTATTATGCATATTTAGAAGTGCTTATACTCTATTTGAAGAAATGTGTGTTTAGCTTGAATACTTTAAATGTTTCAAAGCTATCCTTATAAAGAATGCATATATTCCCGTATTCTGAATGTACGAGCAATTGGTGGTGAGTATTTTATAAACTTTCATGTGCTAAACCACTGCCAGTTGAAACCCCATGACAAATGCAGGAATTACTCACAAAGTTAGATTAGCTTACCCAGATTTTTATTCGGACCCCCCTTTCAGGTGATAGGAGGCAAGTTGAGGTTTTGATGAAGAAAGTGTATAACCTATGCTCATTTTGTGGAAGGGCGTAGGGAGTTCATTGCAAGATTAGCAGATGCTGGGAAGCTCTAGACTAATAGTTAGTCATTTTTGGTTATAGACAGTATGTAAATGTTATGTAATTAAGTGTAATTAAGTTCGAAGGAAAAATGAACATGTATTATGTATAAACTTTAGAATTTTGTTTATGCTCTGAATGTATAATCAGGTGTACCGCTTGGAAGAGCGGCAGTATCAGGGTGGATGTGTGAAAGATTTAAATAAGGAAAGAAATGAAAAAGTTTTTACGCTTCCGCAAAACACAGGCTGCACCGCTGCCCGATACTTGTTGCTTATGTTTCGCCTCGCCCAAAGGCTCCCTGGGCCTGAAGGCAGCGGTCGCGATCCTGGGATCCGTACAGGGTGGGTTTTGGGTCGTGACAGGGTAGGGTTTCGGGTCGTGACATCCTAGAAGTTTTCTTTCCCATTAAGTTGATTTTCGAACAACATCTTTCTTTTCCGTTGAGTATTTTCTTTGAATTGATTTTATTTTGAATTGCAATTACAAAAATCTTAGTGACTTTTCTAGATAAATTCGATATTAGCATAATTTCGGTATTTGTCAAAAGTAAGTTACCAATCCTTGAGGATGATACTCTTCTCATCACTTTACTATAAAACTATGATACTGTGCACTTGTAATTTTGCACCGATCACTTCACTTCATATGCAACTGTCGATTTTATTATATCTTATATATAGATGTATATCAGAATTCTCTAGAATACCCTGTGCTTCTCACATTTTGGTTGTCACTGTTTGGAAGCTTCCAGATGTTAGTTGGAAGCTTCAAGATTTTCGGTTGATTATATTAATCCAGAAGGTTCCAACTACTACCTCCCTTATATGTGTGTGTATATATATATATATATATTTATATATATTATATACACCTTCCAGTAGCTTTTGCAAGCTGCCATATATATATATATATATACACGTAGATACATATATATAGTTATATATTCTATACCCTTTCCAGTAGCTTCCCATTGGAAGCTTCCTGAATACTTATATATATATATATATATATATACAATATATGTAGATATTTTACTATTCATATATATATATATTATGTATTTTCATTTGTTACCTAGTAGGTATACTTATGTACCGTATACATATATACATTATGTATATTTTTTTTTTTTCAGTTTCATATATTTTACATGTTATATATGGTATACCAAATGTATACGTACTGTGACCGTATCTACATGTATAAATGTATTTTTCGGTATATCTTACCGTATTTGATATTTATTCCATAACATTTTAATTTATGGAACACCGGTAAATTTGGCATAAGCCGGGTTCGACATCATTTTGGTTTCTTCTTGTTAATTTTGACATTGACCCAATTTATTTTGACTCTGTTGACCAGGTTGTCAATTTTCTGAGCATGCACCATCTTTGGTGTTTTGGAGTAATTTCGTTTCTTAAGGTAATTAATCCCCTTATAGCTTAATGTATTTTTAGCTATTTTGAACATTACCGTGACATAACATAATTTTATTAGGTTGAGGTGTCGTCTTAATTATATCGGATTTTTTGAGATATTACACTCTCCCCTCCTTCAAAAGAGTTTTGTCCCCAAAACTCAACTT